>CAUYSK010078740.1:0-112092 GCA_963575035.1 Avahi laniger | reverse complement strand
AATTTCTTTCTATTTTTGGTAGAGACGGGGTCTCGCTCTTGCTCAGGCTGGTCTCGAACTCCTGAGCTCAGAACGATCCGCCCACCTCGGCCTCCCAGAGTGCTAGGATTACAGGCGTGAGCCACCGCGCCCGGCCTAGTTATTTTTATATTTTTACTTTTTAACATCAATACCAGAACTAAAATTGTACAAAATAGCTGTATTTGTCTATATATTTATCTTTATCAGTGAGCTTTATGCTTTTTAAATGCTTTCATGTTGCTTTGTAGCATCTTTTTGAAACTTTAAGGACTCCCTTTAGCATTTCTTATAAGGCAGATCTAGTGATGATGAACTCTCTCAGGTTGTATTTATTTTGGAAAGTATTTCTACTTCATTTTTAAAAGAAAGTTTTACTGGATAAATTATTTTTAATTGCCAAGCTTTTTTGTTTTTGTTTTTGTTTCAGCATTTTCAATATATCATGCCATTCCTTCTGGTCTGCAAGGTTTCTGCTGAGAAATCTGTTTATAATCTTATGGGGGCTTACTTTTGCATGACGAATCCCTTTTCTTTTGTTGTTTTCATAATCCTCTTTTTCTTTGACTTTTGACAATTTGATTATAATGTGTCTGAAAGTGTGGACTTCATTGGGTTCATTTGATTTAAAGATCTCTAACCTTCTTGAATCTATATGCCCTTTCTTACCCAGTTTGGGAAGTTTTAGCCATTGTTTCTTCAAGTAAGCTTTTGGTCATTTCTCTCTCTACCTTCTGATACTCCTGTAATATATGTACCAATTGGCTTGATGTGTCCCATAATTCTCTTAAGTTTTCATCACACTTTATTTTTTCTCTTCTGACTGAATAATTTCAAAGAAACTTTTTCTTTTTTCTTTTTTTTTTTAGTTCACTAATTCTTTCTTCTGCTTTATCAAGTCTGCTTTTGAACTTCTCCAGTGAATTTTTCAATTTATTCTGATTTTTAGCTCCAAAATTCTTATATGTTTCTTTTTTATGTTTTCTATCTCTCTGTTATTGTCATTTTGTTCATGTATAATTTTTCTGAGATTGTTGAGCATCTTTCTGATTGTTGTTTTGAATTCTTTGTCAGGTAATTTATATACCTCCAATTTTTTAGGTTCAGCTTCTGGTTATTTATTTCATTCCTTTAATTGGATTATTTCCCCTATTTATTCATGTGCCTTGTAACTTTGGGTTGGGAATTGCACATTTGAGAAATAGAGCCATTTCTCCCAGTCTTTACAGACTGGCTTCTTGCAGGTAAAGACCTTCACCGATAAGCCTAGCTAGAGATTCTGAGGGCCCCTCAAACTTATGCTGGTCCCATCAGTGTTCCATGTTGGGCAAGACAGAAAGCAGCCAATTGGACAGTCCCCTGGAAAGCCAGAACATTGAATACATGCTACATTCTTTTCTTCCCCACCAAGGGAGAGGATTCCAAGCTGTATTGCCTCTGTCTGATGTGCTGTAGGTCATGTGAAGCAGCAGTTCATTTTAATTCACAGCAGTCCCCAGTTATCTAGAGTATATCAGGTCCCATCAATGCTCCAAGACAGGTGAGATAAGAACCAGTCCTTCAGGAAGCTCCTGTAGAAACCAACCTCTCAGGTAGCTCCCCCACAAGACAGAATAATGGAGTATGCCCCAACCCTTTCCCTCCTCTATGAGAAGTTAGGAGTTGGAGGAATCCTTTTGTTTCATGCTAAGCCAAGGGAGGGACTAGGTTGAGTAAGCACATGCTAGTACAAATCTCCCTTTTTGTTTTCAGTAGTCCCCAACCTGGTGCCCTTTCCTATCAGCATTTAAATTGAGGTAGTACAGAAACTAATCCCTTGGGTAGCCTGCAAAAAAATCTATGCATTATACATATGATTCAGTGTTCTCTTCCCCTCCCTAGGGAGAAGCTAGAGCTGGAAGTCTTCTGACCATACCACACTGAGGAAGCAGGAGGGACTACAGTGAGTGGATGCCACAGATTTTTTGCCAAGTTTGATATGTCTGTTTTCACACTTGCCCATGGTTCAGAAACCACTTAACTGTTTTCTAGATTTCTCACAAAGGGAACTGGGCAATGTATATTGTTTCCTCTTGGGGAAAGGGGGTCTGGAGCTTCCTATTCCACCAACTTTCTGACATCAACTGCCTTACTGTTGATTTTTCTTCTTTATTGGAATTCACATTGCTTGTCTGAGGTTTCAACTAGACATAAAAGTGTCTGAAAGAAAATGAAAACTTAGGAAAAGGAATAGAAATAGAGATAAGAGGAAAGAATAATAGATAGAAGTAGGAGAGTAAAAGTCATGGATGTTCCTTGCCCCATACTAGATCACAATGTTTCAAACCACCTAATTTTACTCATTATAATGTTAAAAACAAAGTGTTGATTTTAAAATATAAGACCAAAAAATACCTATCTAAATATCATCGTGATTTTCAATGCTGAATTTCTAAAAGCCTCATTAGTCACAAAACCACCAATTTGCAATTATATTTTACAGTCATGTTGTCCATATGCTACAATGAACATAGATTTAATTTGTGTTTAATAAATGTTTGATAAATGAGTAAAAAATTCCATCATTTTTAGAATGAAGAGTAAGAAACAGGCTTCTTTCTCTTCTCATTTTATTGATGTGCTCTAAAAGATACCAGCTGCAAGGTGTAATGTGGTTACTCCATGAGTAAGTTGGAACTAAAACTAAATATTCACTGGTTGAGGCTTTGCCTGATTTTGAACTTAAAGCAGCAGTACATTTGACATTCAAAACTGTCTCCAATAGTTATGTTTATAATACCAGGCCTTAGGAATTAAAAACCTTATCTTTATATATTATCAATAGGCAATTAGAAAATTTAATACAAGAAAAGATCACAGTCTCAGGTGCAATAAAAATTACAAAGTATCATAACACAGAATATGTAAATAATGATAAAATATCTAAATAGTGCTTAAGGATATACACACCGAAGTCAAGCTACTTGGATGTGAATCCCACCTCCATAACTTACTTGCTATGTGATACTGAGTAACTTTTTAATGTGCCTCAATTTCCTTGTGTTAAAAATGTAGATAATAATGATAACTATTTCATAGGGTTGTTATATGGATTGAAGAGTGAATATGTATAAAGCAGTGAGAAAAGTGCCTAGTATCAAGTAAATTCTATGGTATGGTTAGTTTATCATTATTATCGCTATTATTGCATGAAGAAAATTATAAAATGGCAATGAAGGACATACAATGTAATAAATGAAAATAGAAATAAAAGCCATGTTCCAGAATAGATAAATTCAAATTCAAACTCAAATTAACTTAGATGAAAATCAATATTTATGTAATAGAAGGAAGTAAAAATAAATAACATGTTTCTGAATGGAATAATTCAAATGGGTTAAACTAAATTAATTTATACATTTAATTAAATTCTGATAAAAATTCCAGTTTGGTTTTACATAACTTGACAAGTTTGTTTTTAATTTGGAAGAGAACATGCATTGATATAACTGAAAAAATTGAAAAAAAACTATTAATAATGGTAATGCCCTAATAGATATTGAAACATACTATAAAGCTATTTTAATTAAAACGGTGTGGTATTGGTGCATGAATAGACAAATATATTAATGGAACAGAATAGAAACATATTAATGGAACAGAATGGAGAACAAATATTTATACTCATTATATATGGGAATTCAGTATGTGTTATGATGGCTTTGCAAATAATTAGGGAAAAGATAGGCTACTTGAAAAATGGTGTTGGGCATGGCTATGGAGTCATATGGAGAAAGTAAGACAGATACTTCTCAAATTCTGTCTTATAGAAACACAAATTCCAGGTGGATTAAAGATTTGTGTATTTAAAAACTATCGGCCGGGCATGGTGTCTCACGCCTGTAATCCTAGCTCTCTGGGAGGCAGAGGCGGGCGGATTGTTTGAGCTCAGGAGTTTGAAACCAGCCTGAGCAAGAGTGAGACCCTGTCTCTACTAAAATTAGAAAGAAATTAATTGGACAACTAACAATATATAGAAAAAATTAGCCGGGCATGGTGGTGCGTGCCTGTAGTCCCAGCTACTCGGGAGGCTGAGGCAGGAGGATCGCTTGAGCCCAGGAGTTTGAGGTTGCTGTGAGCTAGGATGATGCCACGGCACTCTAGCCCGAGCAACACAGTGAGGCTATGTCTCAAAAAAAAAAAAAAAAAAAAACTATCAAAAATAGGAAAGTCTTAATACATATTATACAGAACAGAAAATTTAGAAGTCATTAAGAATAATATTATCTTTCTTACTACATTAAAATTTATGGCTTTTAAAATAATAAGAAAAACAGTATATAAATTCCTCAGAGAGGTAAAAGTAGACCTACCATTTGATCCAGCAATCCCACTGCTGGTTATCTACCCAAAGGAAAAGAAACCATTTTATCAAAAAGACAACTGAACTTGAATGTTTATTGCAGTACAATTCACAATTGCAAAGATATGGGATCAACATAAGTGCCCATCAATTTGTGAGTGTATAAAGAAAATGTGGTGTGTGTATATATATGTATATATATATATACCACGAAATACTACTTGGCCATAAAAAGGAATTAAATAATGTAATTCTCTGCAACTTGGATGGAACTAGACACCATTATCCTAAGTGAAGTATCTTAGGAATGGAAAAACATACACCACATGTTCTCACTTATAAGTGGGAGCAAACTATGGATGCACATGGACACAAAAATACATAAAGGACATTAGAAACTAAGAAGGGAGGAGGGTGAAGGGGCTGAAGGATAAAAACTTACCTGTTGAGTACAATGAACACTGTCCTTGTGGCGAGTACATTGAAAGCCCTGACTTTAGCATTATAGAGTACATCCATGTAACAAAAACTTTTGTATCCTCTTAATATTTTGAAATAAAAAAATAAAAATAAATAAAATAATAAGAGATACATTAATAAAATTAAAAACAAGAAAAAATATAAGAAAATATTTAACATATATGATTCAAATGATTAATATTTGTTAGCTCTAGAAAATAATCAATTTAAAGATAAAAACCTAACAATAGACAAAGGAATACATATCATCCATGAGAAGATGCCCAACCTTACCACTAATCACAACAATGCAAAATTAAAGAGAAAAAGCTTTACTATTTTTTGACCATCAGATTACATGCAATTTAGAAGTTATAATATTCTATTTGGTTGGTAATGCCCAGTTGCATCACTGAGAGAATTATAATTTTTTTTAATTACAACTTTTAAAAGATCATATAGAATTGTTGGAGTGCAGGGTGTAGGGGAGGTTATGAAGACACCTGTACTTAATGTTGGTGCAAATTTAAATTTCTAAAGCATTTTGGAGGACAATTTTGGAGTTTCTAAAAAAATAAGTTTTGTACTATTTGATCCAACAACTTAATTCTAGGAATTTAAGTTATAAGGCATACTCACAAGTGCATACACACACACACACACACACACACACACAGACACACACACACACACAGACACACACACACACACACTCACACTGCTCATTACATTATGCTGATTGCAAATAACAAAACAAAAAGAAAAAGAAAACAATTAAAAGTCCATTTACAAAGGAGAATAAACTACTGCCAGAGTCTGGAATAGTATTAAACATTTAAATGAATATGATAGATTTTTGTGGAGTGATCTAGAAAGATAAGGTATATTTATTAATATACTAAATGAAAAGAGAATTTTGTAGTAAAAATAATAATAACGATATTTATGTATTGTTTAGTGTGTACTAGCAATAGTTCTAAGTACTTCATGTATAATGAATACATGGAGTATTCAAAATTGTGGAACACAGACACAAAACAGTCCTCACAATATTCTTTGAGGTACGTACTGCTATTATCCATATGTTAAATCCAAGGAAGCTGAGGCATAGAGAGGTCTAGTGATCTGGGGAAGGTTAAAGATTTTGATCCCAAGCAGAAGAAGAAGCCAAGATTGCCTACTAGAGACATCACTTGTCGGACCTTCCTGGAGGGAAGGTAAGATATCAGATTAAGGAGAGGGGAGAAGAGTCGCAGCTCAGATGTGGATCACAGAGAGAGATGACAGAGATGACTGGGGACCCAATGGAGAATAATTGTGAAGCTGAGAAGGAAGAAGATAAAGAGGAGAAGGTATCAGCCAGGATCAAACCCAAAGAAGCTCGGAGCCCAGTGACAGGGTAAGGGGGGAATTCCCCTCACCCTCCTACATGCCTTTGGTGAACAGCAGGCCACTAAATTTATTGAAGGCTTTTCCATTCTCATGAGCTAGTGGGCTGAACTAGTGAACCCCAGGAGTTTGGGCAGTCCTGGGGCTCCCTCTAGGATAGTACCCTGAGAGGCCAGAGTACCAACTTTCTTTCTTCCAGACACTTCTTCCCCTACACCTCCCCTAACCACAGCAACTGAGAAAGCAGTTTGAGCTCAGGCTGACATATAGCCACGGCCCCTCCCCCAACTGTTACAACTGTGAGAGTAGTTTGAGCTGAGAAGTTTACTAATGGCAGCTTCTCTCCAGTGGGCACACACTCCAGGCTGACGTCTCCACAGAGAGTGGAACCATACATCTTTCCCTGAGGACTTGTGTTGGAACAGGGTGCACAATTTGGTAACTCCTTGCCCGCTAGCATTTCACAGGATTACATGCTGGTGGCTCCATAAGCAAGCCAGTCCTGGTGTCCCCCAGACCTGAAAGGAGTGCAGGGAAATGCAGGGGAGAAGTCTGGGAGCTGGTTTAGGGTGGCAAGGAAGGCCGCACAAACATATCTGACTGGAGAGTATGGTGGGGTACTGAGGAATGGGGACTTGGGAGCATACTCATCCCCTCCACAGGACAACTGCCACATTGGATAAAGGTGTGGCATTCAGAGAGGAATAGACTAGCCCCTGGCTCCATGGCAACCAAACACTTCCCACTCAGGCACACTGGCTGACCAGTTGCTGTGGCCCCTGTCCCCACTCAATACAATAGTGAGAGCAGTTTGCACCAAGAAGTTTGTGAATGGTTGCTTCTCTCTGATGGGCACATGCTCCTGGTTGAGGTCCCCACAGAGAGTGAGGCTCACACCTCTTCCTTTGATGACTTGCAGTGGAACAGGGGTGCAAAATCCAGAAACTCCCTGCCTGTCAGTGTTTCACAAAAATGTATGCTAGTAGGCCAGACACATAGACCTGGGGAGGTTTGAGAGCTGGAGTTGGGTGGTGAGGGAGCACACATGGACTGAACTTATGGGAGTGTGCTGCTGGAGTCCAAGGAACAGCGATTTGGGAGAGTTCCCATGCCTCCCCACAGAAATACTGCACTACCTGATAAGGGCAGAAAGATCCTAGCCAGCGGTTTTAACACTGAAGCATTTAGGCCCCTCCCTCATGAACAGCCTTCCCAGTTTGGAGCTTGTCCTGATCCTTTGACCAGTGGCTCCCTTTAGTGGCTGGAAAAGCAACTTCTGAGCCCCGTTGAGGCTTTGCAAAGACTTTCAGGTTCCTACAACCTAGCTATGAACTGCCTTGCTCCTCCCCCAACCTCAGTAGTGGTGGAGATCAAGCAACGCCCTGGGAGCTACAGGGTCTCTCCTTGAGTTTGGGGCACTCAAGTACTCCATTTAGGGGACAGGAGCCTACCACGGGCACAAAAGAACATCTTAGCAGCTGCCTCTTCACTCAAACATCAACCAATGAGAGAACAGTGGGAGAACCAGTGGGAGAACAACACTATAGCTTATCAAGTGTCTTTCAACTCAAGCAAACAGTGCATGGCTGATTCATACTCCCAAGGCCCACCCACCATCTCAGAGATTAAGCTGGAGGACCCAACACAATTTACACTGCTTAGAAGAGGTGAAGACAGCAGGAAAGAGAAAACGTGGGAGGATAATCAAACCTGTTGGAACACCCCATAGGCAACTCAGAACCAGTACTCTCCTCTCTGACACAGTGAGGGACTGATCTTTAGGAAGCCAGGGACAGGCCTGCAAGACAGGCCTAGTACCCACAGGGCTTGATCAAGAGGCCAGATGAGAAGGAATCAGCAAAAGAACTCCAAAAGTATGAAACATCTGTGCAAAAGGACACCCCAAAAAGGAAATAACAGCTATTTACCAATGGATACAAGCCAAAATGAAAATATTGAAATGACAGATAAAGAATTCCAAATATATATTATAAGAAAGCTCAACAAGATACAGGAGAAAATGGAAAACCAACACACAAAAGTCACAAAAACAATATAGGAAATGAATGAAAAATTTAAGAAAGAAACAAAATTATTAAAAAAAAAACCAAATAGAACTTCTGGAAATGAAAAATGCATTCAAAACAATACAAAACACAGTGGAAACTTTAAAGAATAGACTAGACCAGGCAGAAAAAAGAATCTCAGAGCTTGAAGACAACACCTTCAAATTAAACAAGTCAGTCAAAGATAAAGAATAGAGAAATAAGAGGAATGAACAAAGCCTACAAGAAATATGGGATTATGTAAAGAAGACAAACATGAGAATTATAGGCATCCCTGAGGGTGAAGAAGAAAACACATAAGGGTTGGAGAACCTATGTGAGGGAATAATTGAGGAAAACTTCCCTGGCTTGCTATAAATTTAGATATCCAGGTACAAGAATGTCCACTGTTACCACTTCTATTCAACAAAGTACTGTAAATCCAAGATAGAGCAATCAGGCAAGAGAAGGAAATTAAGGGTATCCAAATGGGGAAAGAGTAGGTCAAACAATTGCTCTTTACTGATGATATGATATTATATCTAGAAAACCCCAAGACTCCACCAAGAAACTCCTGAAATTGGTAGATAAATTCAGCAAAGTCTCAGGCTACAAAATCAATGTACGCAAATCAGTAGCATTCCTATACACCAGTAACAGTCAAACTTAGAATCAATTCAAAGACTCAATATAATTCATAGTAGCTAAAAAGAAAATAATATACATAGAAATATATTTAAGAAAGGAGGTGAAAGATCTGTACAAAAAGAACTATGAATCACTGCAGAAAGAAATTGCAGAAGATGCAAACAAATGGAAAAATATATCATGCCCATGAATCAGCAGAATCAACATTGTTAAAATATTCATACTACCCAAAGTGATTTACAGATTCAAGGCAATACTTGAATACCAATGTCATATTTTGCAGGTCTAGAAAAATTAATTCCACACTTCGTTTGGAATCAGAAAAGAGCCAAACAGCTAAAGTAAGCTCAAGAAAAAGGAACAAATCAGGAGACATCACTTTACTAGACTTTAAGCTATACTACAAGGCTAAAGTAACCAAAACAGCATGGTATTGGCACAAAAATAGACACACAGACCAATGGAACAGAACAGAGAACACAGATATAAAACCATTAACACATTGCCATCTGATCTCTGACAGTGTAGACAACAATATACACTGGGGAAAAGAGTTCTTATTCAATAAATGGTGCTGGGAAAATTGGATAGCCACATGTAGAAGATTGAAACAGGATCTAAATCTCTCAGCACTCACTAAAATTAATTCAAGATGGATCACAGACTTAACCCTAAGACATGAAACCATAAGAATTCTAGAAGAAAACTAGAGTTGGAAAAACTCTTCTAGATATCGGCCTTGGCAAAGAATGTCTAAAGAAGACCCCAAAGGCAATCACATAAACAACAAAAATTAGTAAATGGGACCTGATTAAATTAAAAAGCTTCTGCACAGCCAAGGAACTATCAAAAAGGTAAATAGACAACCTACAGAATGGGAGAAAATATTAGAATGCTATACATCTGATAAGGGGCTAACAAACAGAATCTACAAAGAACTCAAGCAAATCAGCAAGAAAATATCAAACAACCCCATTAAAAAGTGGGCAAAAGACATAAACAGAAGTTTTTCAAAAGAAGATAGGCTAATGGGCAATAAACATATGAAAAAATGTTCAACATCATTAATCATTAGGGAAATGCAAATCAAAACCACAGTGAGATATCACCTAACCCCAGTGATAATGGCTTTTATCAAAAAGTCCCATATCATAGATGCTGGCACGGATAAGAAGAGAAAGGAACACTTATACACTGTTGGTGGGACTGCAAACTAGTACAACCTCTAGGAAAATAGTATGGAGTTCCTCAGAGAACTGAAAGTTGGCCTACCATTTGATCCAGCAATCCCATTACTGGGTATTTACCCAAAGAAAAAAAAAAGTCATTTGATGAAAAAGACACTTGTACTCAAATGTTTATTGCAGCACAATTCACAATCAAAATGATGTGGAAACAACCCATCAATTCATGAGTGAATTAATAAAATGTGATATATGTATACCATGGAGTATACTCCATACTCAACCATAAAAATTGAATTAATACCCTTTGCAACAGTGTGGATAGAACTGAAGACCATTCTCCTAAGTGAGGTATTTCAAGAATTTAAAAACAAATAGCACATGTACTCACTATTAAATTGTAACTAACCAATCAGCACTCATGTGCACAGATGGAAACAAAACTAAGTGGAAATCAGGCAGATGGGACGGGGCAGCAGTGGATAGGTGAAATCATACCTAACAGATACAATGTACACTATCTGGGTAATGGGCACACTTATAACTTTGACTCAAGCAGTACAAAAACAATCCACGTAACCAAAACATTTGTAGCCCCGTAATATTCTGATATTAAAAAGAAAGAGAAGATAAAGAAGCAGTTAGTTCTTTCCGAATCCTATGGGGATTTGTTATTTTTTGGTTGGTTTTCCATGCATACTTTAAAGGTAATTCATAAATATATGAGATTCTAATGCACATAATTACTTATGTAGAAGAGCTGGTGTAAATTCTGTATAAAGCACATGTCTCTGTTATTCACTGTCCTGGAGAAAAATTTAATCTAAATAAATAAATCTATGTAAATAAATAAAAAGAAAAGATTTTGATCCCTGAATGTCTGACTCTTGAGTCTTTTGTGTCTATGAAATGATGCCTGTCTACAAACCAAATAAAGAAAATAAAAATTTTTTAATATCTAAAACTGTACAGATATAGTTATGTATGTGTACAATATTTATGTATGTGTACACATGCTATGAATGCATGGTAAAAGGCCTCAAAGGATATACATTAAGTATTAAAAATATTGGCTTTTGAATAAGTGGAAAGGGAGAGAGATTGTATTACTCATTCTTTTGTATTATTCAAAGTTTAACAGCAAGAATTATTCATTTAATACTTTTAAAATTAAAAATAATTATTTAGTTTAAAAGTAATCATCCAACCATTATACGCACAAATATATACACAAATATATGTACATTTATTCAGTTTACTCTGTGTATTGGTGGTTATTGTGAAAAATTATATATTGATCATACTAACATGGCCTGAAATTTAAGAACTGATGAGATCATTTACTTCAAATAGTTTAATCATTGAATTAACCATTTTAAAATTTCAACCTATCAGGCTACTATCGAATGATTGATTATACAATATAAAATATATTGCAGCATAGTAATAGGTATATCTTGATCTAATGTCATGTTCACTGCTTTGATATCTGTGTTTTGAAATAGTTCATCTTTCTTTTCATCATTTACAGTTACCTTTTCCATTTCTTTCATCTTTAAATAGGTGACTAGATCTTGCAAATCAAAAACAGTTTATCACAGTAAAAAAATCTTGATAACTTGAGTCCCATGTTTTTTTAATAATATTTTTATTCAAATTGACTTCTAATCCGAGCCTCCATGAGCAATCCCAGGTGTCTCAAGTCCTGGGACCTGGATCAGACCCACTTCTAACCTTAGTGCCTTCTTATTGTGCCCAAAGTAATTTAGAACTGCAACCTGAGAAAATAATTGCTTACAAAGCACGTCTGCTGCTTCAGGGACCCTTTGAAAAGTATCTTACAGCAAAGGGGGCCCCTGCTGGAATATAAGGGGATGTTCTGATCCGAGTTTTCTTTGATGATTACATTGATCTGAATTTAATGTAGCAAAGATTTTCAATACAAGCATTAGACAACCACCAATATTCTTTATGATAAAATACGATATGAAATGATTTTATGCAGACAAAAAATTAAGGCAACCAATATTCTATATCTTGATTGTTCATGGCATAATATTTTAAGCTTCCAATCATTCCATTTTAAAATACCTCAAGTTTACAATGATGAATATAAAAAGCATTAACAAATCCTACTCATTCAACCCTAGTTCTTGAAATGGCATCTGCCTTTGAGCTATAAAAATAACAGATGATTTTTTGATAGCTTATCAGTTAACAGACTGCTTAGTTAGAGTAGCACATTTTTATGCTAATGTCAGCAGAGAGGGAGAGGAAAAGAGAAGAGAAAGTAAAAACACAGAGCGCTATGGTAGGGTAGAGAGATTTAAAGTCTCATTGTGCTCAGAAAATTAAGGATTTTCCCTTCCAGGCTTTTCTCTCCATAAGATGAGGTGGAGACTTTAGTGACTCAGACTTGTTTAAACCTGAAATAGGTCCTAGGGGTAGGTGAGGGAAATAAGAAAATATGGCTTCATGTTTAAATCCTATAAAATATGCCTTATACTGGGCACAAAATAAATGAGAAACCTTCATGGGAAAGAATTCCATTGAAGTACTAGTGAGCTAAAGGATGTATTTTTTGAAATGTCAATATGATACTGTGGCCTTGGAGTTAGGATTGCAATGTTAATTAATGCCAGGAATTCAAGCCTACTCAATTGAAACAATATTGTTGAGGTCCTACTATGGTGGTGTTATGTTAACAGAAAGAACATAGAAACAGGGTTAATATTAGATTTTCTAAACACTTAGTTTAAAATAAATCATAAACTCATATAATCTTAGAATTGAAAGAAATCTACAGTTTTATTGGTACAACCTGTCATCCAGTGCCCACATCCCATTTTCAATACCAGAATAGTAAAATAACATGCATTAGTAATGATATGGTATTTAAAATTTAGCATTTGTTAACTATTTTTTTTTATGTTATAGACCCTCTACTAGATAGACACAAATCAACTGAGGATTAAAGAGTATTAATGAAAATAGTAACTTTTATTTGAATAATGAAGGAAGGGTAAAGTTCACCAGATAAAGAGGAGAATGGTATTCAGGAAAGGAAAGGTAAATGCTCAGAGGAAAAAAAAAAAAATGTTGTGCATTCAAGGTTCAAATGGTCTAACAGGAGAAGACAGACTGCATCAGGGCTTGGGAAAATTGACCTGGGCTGTAAGATATGAAATCTTGTGTGCTGTGCCAATGGAAGAGGGACAGTCACACCAAGATTGAACCAAATGAGCAAAAGATTTTATTTACATTCTGAAGAGATCATTTTGACAGCTGTGAAGCATGGGTTGAAGATGGTGGTGATGGTTCAATGAGACTGCATGCAGGAAGAAATTCAGGCAATGGGCTATTTCCCTCTAATAATAGTCAAAATAAAATATGCTAAAGAGCTGCACTTAGCCAGTAGGATAGAAAAGAAGAGAACTAATATATGACATTTTTAGCATGCAATCTCTACAAGTTTCAGAAATAAAAGAGCTCAGAGTTCCTCCTGAGCTTCTCGAACAAATGATTAGAGAGTTGTGTATCTTGCATGTGCATGGGGATGAAGAGAAAGCTATGAGAGGAAAATGATGGACTCAAGTGGCCCTAGTTTGCCCAGGTGATGGCTAGGAAGCTGTTGGAAATGTGGGTCTTGAGCCATCTGGACCAGGGAGGTTTGGGAGTGTTGTCTTTCTCAATCTGAGTTCCATGAGAAAATTAAGTTTTATAAAAAAATGATATGAATGATCATATTCTTAATTCTCCTAAGGATGGTACATATCTGGTACCATTCTGAATGATATGGGAGAAGTTAATTCGTGACATAGAATGGAGAATTAGAGCATTAGGGTTTAATTCTCTCCATCATCCTTGGCTGACATGGGATGAATTCACCCAGGGAGAAGAGGAAAGAATTAAGAGCTGTGTCCTCCCATATTTCTTAGGTTCTTCAAAAAAGAACCCAAGAAAAGAGCAGCCAAAAAGATTGGAAGAGATGTTTGAAATCTGGATTTCACAAATGGGTTTGGGAAAACCAAAGAAAGAGAAAATTTTGACAAAAGAAGATCAGTTACAACAGTGTCTCAGGCTTTAGAAACGTGATAGGGTTGTAACTATAGAATTTATTGGATACCCCCTGAAAACCAGACGTAATATATATAAAGAATGAAAGTTTTCTTATTAGATTCAGGAACTAGAAATTCTCACAAAAAAATCAATCAAGTGATTATTTTAGAAAATCGATGTGAACAATTTAAAGTGAAGAAACAGAAAATATAGAAAGCAAGTTTTTGGTTTGAATATAGGAAAAGTTTTCTTCAATAACAAATTTTTTGGCAATGCTTGGATCTCTTTAGACCTCTAAAATCTATGATCACTTAACAATAGTGTGCCCCTGAGTAATTTGATGCTCTTAAGGTAGTCTGTTCCATTTTGGGGTGTGCTTGGACATTAAAGGTGATCTTGCTTAAAGAGAGCCAAATTCTGTTCCCATGTAGCTTCCACTACCTTGTCACTCATCTATCTATGAGTATCATGGCAGTATGTGCAGAGACTTCCATGAAGCATCTTTTTAAATACCGATGATATAGTCTTATGTTTGCTCTGAGCCACTGCCTCTTCTAGCTAAACATCTCCACGTCAGCCAACCAATTTTTTGTCCTGTAACGTGATTTCCCTTCACTCACAGTTCCCCTTACACTTCTCTGACCATGATCTATTTTTATTTAGAAAGTGTCCTTTTGGGATTTTACATAGTAGAAGTAAAATCAGTGTGTGGAAGAAAAGGATAATCATTTATTACAGGGGTGATGTTTTGTTCTTTATCTCCTTTGAGCTTACGAAGAAAATAAAATAAGAGAATTAGAACTCTGGAAACAAAACTTTAATTATTAAGAGCTATTATTAAATGATCCTTTAGGGCAAATAATTGCAATACTTATGATGTGTCAGGTCCTAAGCTAACCCCTTATGTGTATTACCTCATTTAATTCTTAAAATAACCCCACAATGTACATACTCTCCAATAGATAGGGAGAGTCAACAGCAGGAAGATGAGTTCCTTGCCCAGAGTTACACAGTAGTGAGTGACTGGCCTGGAATTTGAATCCAGGTACATCAAACTCCACCCACTATTTTCTTCATAGCACAGATGAGGAAACCAAGACCCCAAAGGTGACATTCAGAGACACCAACTAATCAATAGTAGAGTCAGGCTCTCTGATGAATGGATCAGTACTGTATTATACCTACTGTTTCTGAGAGGCAGGCTCATGAGGGCACAGCTAAGTATTAAATGAGAAATTATGGTTCTGTAAGTTTGTTCAACACATGTTTAGGAACGGACAGGTTTAATAGCATTCATGAGAATAAGGAAAATTGAAATACTCCTGAATATCCGAGAGAATATTTCTAGAACTCTGATGCTTTATTAATGCTGACAAAATCCACTGAAACAGATTGGCTAATGTTCTATAAATTTCACAGATGAAATCTCCTTACAAAACTCCTCTCACAGAAGGCTTAACATCTCTCTTGTGTTTTGACTTTATTATCTTCAGATAGGTCTGCCATGGTGTAAAAGGGACTACAAATATTCCTAGCAGCAATGAGGACATTTCCTAGGTCTCCAGATCCTTTTCTGGTGGTGGGGAGGGCAAGGAAAAAAATAGGAGCTTCCAGTTTAGGAAAGTCATCTTACAATTTATCAAGATGGCATTTCTTCTTTTTTATGTCCTTTCTTTCCTTTTATCTCCTCTTTATGGCTAATATCCAAAACATTACCAACACCTAGAAGAGTGCCAGGCTCATCATCAACACTCAATAAATATTTATTTAATGGTACATGCTGCTCAATGGACAGATATTGTTATGGAAAAAAGAAAAGGCTGCTCTTCTCAAACTTTCTTCACAGAAAAGACCAATGAAACAGTCTATATTTTTCGGTGAAAGCATCACATCGTATTGGCTTGTGGACTTGCTCTTGCCAAATAAGTCAAGATGAGGATATTAACATATCAGTTCCGTCATTCTGAAAGAAGGCTGTATGACATCATGAAGTCTGGGAAGCATGGAGGTCTGTAATGGAGCATCGTGTGTGTATGTGTTTGAGGTGCAAAGCCTCAAGAATCGGAGTGAATAAGCTTATGATTATACCTGTACATATGACCATTCCACACACTCCCCACCCGTTGACATCCACAGACACTCAGTTCTACTTTCAAAAGAAGTCTGAAAGTGGCACGCAGCAGGAGAGCGTGGATTCTGATTCTGTGGAACTGTGGCTCATTTCAAAAGGGATAGGGTTGTGGCTAGGGTTAGGGTTAGGGTTAGGGTTAGTGTGTGTCTTCAGGAGAAAGTGGAAAGGAAGAGGTGCTCCCTGAGCTCCTGTCTCAACGCTCTTGAGGGATGTGGGGTTCGCTGTATATGGATTACTGTCTCCTTAGTGTTTGAAAGGACAGGGGGTCTCTTTTTGAAGGTGAGAGAGTTAAATGATTAGTTGGTTCATACGAATTATTATTTCAAACCAATTTAAACTGTGTCGCATTCCAAATTAGAGTATCCAGTTCCACACTATACCTATTCTAAGGTCTCTTCCAACATCACGGTCTTTGATTCCTTACTGTCTGATCTTGGTGGCTAAAGGAATGTCAATAACTACACTTGATTTATGATCTCTTAATGTTTAACAGTAGACTTACTCCTCAATATTTTATCAGCCCTGTTAATTAGAAAATAAAATTCATAAACTCTCAATGGAATACTTTGTTATATTTGTTTAAAATATCCCTTTGGACACATACATTTATCACACTGTGATAAGTACAGGTATTTATTCATTCAGCATTCAGCTAATATTTGACAGTTACTGTCTTTTCTTCATGATTTGTCCTAAACTGGAGCTTCAAAGACAAATAGGACACCACTCCAATACTCTATGAACTCATAGGCAAATAAGGGAAAACCAACAAGCAGAAACTGAAAAACTACACTTGCTTCAGAAAATGCAAGTAATTGTTTCCTCAAGGAGGATGAATAGTTTATTCTTATTAGCTATTTAAATTATATCTCATATTTGAATAGATGAATAGGAAAACCTTGGAGTGGAACTCCGAATTATCATATTAGGAAGCCACCTATTCTTCTCCACTGTTTTGTTTTCTTTTCCTCCAATCAAGAAAAAAAGTCCACGACATGGGACCTCTCTAAAGTCTGTTATCCTCAGTTGTCACATTCATGTATAATCATTGTAATTCAAGGCATCGGATTTAAACTTAAAACTCAATTTTTATGAGACATCAGTGAATGGGAAGAGACCTGGGATACAATCACGTATCTGTGTAACCCTCTGAGCAAAAGGCCATGTGCAGGGTTGTGGTGCTCCTCACCTTCCCTGTAACAAAACTATCTGGACACATTAAGCCTGGTGAGAATGGAAGCTATGTGTCCCTCCTCCTATAGCTTGTTATTTTTCATCTCTCTGGACGCTTTCTACCTTAGTTTAAATCATTTAAGTATATACATTCCTGTAGTATATTGTCACAGATTTCTGTACAAATTGATGGAAGTGATGGGCTCTTTCTCCAAGCAGAGCATGTAAGGAAACCGCCCTACAGAGGGCCCAGGTATCCAAGGCAGCACTCTGATAGGGAGAGAACACAGGGAAGGCACCAAGTTTAAGCTACAAATAGAGAAGAAAAAAGATCATAAAAACTGACCAAACCATTTTAAATTTAACAGAAACCTAAACCATTTTAATGCAGATTATTAAATGGGTACTAAAAGTATTAGTGTCAAAGAAGATGTTTATTGCTGCTACCTCAAGGACATTTATTCTTTTAAGATATGATTTTACCTCAATATTTTGCTTTTCATTAACCTGTGATAACTCACCAATGACAGCAGAATTACAGTTTTTCTTCATGATTTGGACCAAATCAAATCTCTTCCATAGAGTTCTAGAATCTAAATTTTTTCTCATTACATGGGTAAATCAGGAACTTATCTGATGCCGTGGCATCATCATAGCTCACAGCAACCTCAAACTCCTGGGCTCAAGCGATCCTCCTGCCTCAGCCTCCCAAGGAGCTGGGAGTATAGACGTGCACCACCACATCTGGCTAATTTTTTCTATTTTTAGTAGAGACTGAGTCTCACTCTTGCTCAGGCTGGTCTCAATCTACTCAGCTCAAGTCATCTTCCCACCTTGGCCTCCCAGAGTGCTAGGATAACAGGCAGGAGCGACTGCACCAGGCCATAAATCAGGTTTTTAAATTTCTTAGTAAAATTTACTAGTGAATCTGTTATAAAGCAGTAGAGGAATTAAAGTATCCGGAGCCTCATGTATTTTCCAGCCCTAAAGAATCACATGCAATCACATACATTCAACACACCCCAGGACAGTTCTAAATGTGCTTGCTTCCTATGAAAACAACTATGTTTGAGTGGATCATTTACTGACACAGGAAGAATATACTAGCCATTATGCCTAGCAAAATGGAAGTCAGCCAGATTTCTGAATTTTATTTTGAAATATGTTTGTTGCATTGAAGGTAAATAGATATAAAGAAAATCATTCAGCATAAAAGGTGTAAAATATTATGCCTACATACCTAAGGCCCTTGAAAACAATTATGCCACTTACACATTGATAAACTGTAAGATAATAAATTATGATTTTGAATGAATCTATAGTTCCAGCCCTGCATTTGCAAATCAGGGGACAAAAAGGGGACTTTACCATGATATTATCTACCATAATAACTCAGTGACTTTGAGTAGTTCACCAAGCTTACACAAATTTGGATGTGTTACAAACAGATATTTCATGCATAGCTGATGTGCACCTTTAAATATTGGGGGCTCTCTTCATGTTTTTATCAGTAACAGCCACCGTCTGAAAAAAAGTAACCAGATGCATAGTGGAGTGAATGTGGATCTTAAATGGAATGTGTTACTCCTTCCCACTCTACTGAATGAACTGTTAAAAGACCAAGAAGGCTGTCATAGAGATATCACAGGAAATAAAGGACTCCAAGCCAAGGGTGTGTCCAATGGGGTTGGCATGGAATGACAGACCGCCCTCCCCACATGGAAAATCTCGTCACCCATCTGAGATATCACATAACGGTGGCAGCGCTCCAGAGACAGAATGAGCTCCACCTGTTTGCAATGTGTTTAGCTATTAATATTTATGTAGTAATTCAAGGGAGTAAAAAATGACAAAATGAACCAAGTTGTATCACTGTTGGTGCTTTCAACCAAGATTTCTCAAGAAAAAAAAAAGTAACAGCATGAATCTGTCCTTCACTGTAGGAAGAAATTGTGTGACATCCTTAGGATGCCAAGGATTGTTGGAGAAGAGAAAGCAGTAGCCATGGCGTTGGCGTGCCCAGAGCACTTATTCTATCGTGACTTAATAAGAGAATTTTACTATTTGTAGTTGTACTTCTGACTCACTTAAAAGCCATATAAAATCAGAAAAATATGTTCTCAGAGTCCTGATAATATTACCAAGCCATATCATTAAACTAAGAAGGGACAAAATGGCACAATTTTCTCATCTCTCATCTGAAACAAAAGAAATAAAAAAGATGGTTGAAACCATCAGTGTTTCCGAGGATATTCTGCGTAAGGCCATGACCATTCTCCATGGGAGCAGCCTCCAAGGTGAGCAATATTCCACGAAGATCACTTTCTTGATCTTTATGACCCTGCGACCCATTGATTTAGCTAAACTTTACTTGCACCGAACTTACTCATTTTGTTGACCTGTGCTCTATTTAAAAAAAAATGAACTTCTTAAATGTAGTGATAAGATGATTACGTTCCCCTGTTTATCCTGAGATGACCTCTTTCAAGGACATATCTTGTGGTATGCAGCGTAACAGCAAAACTCAAAACTGGATCCAAGGACATCTAACCTCCACTTCTGCTTCTGAGCAATAGGATTGGTTTGATGAAATAATCATGAGCACTGGGGCCAAGCAGACCTGAGCTCTAACCACAGATCACTCCAAATTAGCTGCTTGGTTTTGTACATTTATTGAACTTTTTGAGCTATGATTTATTATTTGCCAAATGGGGATAATAGTATCATCTCATAGAGTTGTGAGAATTGAGTATCATGGCACATGTCAAGTGCTTAGAACACTTTTGAATTTCCCTTCTACCACGTCCTGGGCTACGACTGATTCCAAGATCACTGGCGTAATTTGGATAGAATAAAGTGCTGGACCAAAGAATATCTAGAACTTGTTTTACTTCATCCATTTATTTCTAGTGTGGAACTTCCCTAAGAGGTCTAGATAGTAATTGTGAACTGGAATTTAGGACAGTGGCTGCTACATAGAAGGTATTTATACATATATCATTTATCAATATCATATATATGAGTATATATCATGTGTGTATATATGTCATATATAAACATATATGTGTGTGTGTGTGTATGAAGAAAAACATCCCCAGCATTGGGCATATGGTTCAAATGAATACCCTAATTTGGAAGTTTTAACCCATCTCAGTAAAACTCTGAAAGAACCTCCTTTATTTTAGGGCCTTTCAGAGACCACGGAGAAATGTCTTTTGGATTTAATCCGTGTGGGAACTATGAAATGACAATGACTTTGCCCTCAAGTTTCTTATAATCCACTTAACACTGCAAGTAAGCCCTAAATTACTCAAAGCATCTCTGTGATAATTTGTTCCTAGGGACCCTTCTGTTGCCTACATGATTATAGCACAGAACTGTCAGCACTGTAGACTGATAGCTAGACCAAGGTTGAATGGTTCCTTCTATGTTGGAGTTTAATACTTAAACCCTAGAATAGTTGCATACAAATCTATTCCACTCCTTCCTTCAATACTGAAGATGTTAAGAACTGTGAGTAAGTACTATGGCAGGCTGAAAAATGCATGCCCCACTCCGCCACCCACCAAAGATATTAGGTCTTAATCCCTAGGATCTTTAAATATTACCTCGCATGGCAAAGTCTTTGGAAATGTGATTAATGTAAGAATCTTGAGATGGAAAGATTACCCTGGATAATGGAAATGGGCTCTAAATGCCATCACAAGTGTCCTTATAAAGAGGGAGAGAGACAGAGGGAGATTAGCAAACCCCAAACCCATAGAGGAGAGGACAACATGAAGATAGAATGGAGAGTGGAGTGCTGCAAGGAGAGGGTTCTCCACCCAGAAGCTCTAGAGGGAGTGCAGCACTGTCCATACCTTGATTTTGGTCCACTGATACTGATTTAAGGTATCTGGCCTCCAGAACTGTGAGAGAATACATTTCTGTTGCTTAAAGCCACCAAATTTGTGGTACTTTGGAACAGCAGGCACAAAAAACTAATATGATGACTACTAATACTTCCTCTGGGTTCTATTTCACAATATTTTATTGAGCAGCTATTTGCAAATCACGAAGTCAGAACTGGGAATGGATTTAAGAGTATGTGAAGGTGAGTATGTCTTTAACCAGTTCTATGAAAATGTAAGAGGCTCTTGAACATTCTTTAGCTACTGAAAATAAAGACTTACCATCTAAGCTTCTTTTGTAGACATGCCAAGCATTATATGGTCTTTCCTTTATCACAGCAACAATCCCAGATGCTTCCAGAAAATCCTGGTGATGAGTTTTCCATTCCTTCTATGCTGATTGTCACATCATAAAACCCTTTACTGGCCCCTTACCTCGAGATCCTCTACTGCTTGGACCTACCTGACCTCCGTCCTCATTGTTTATCCCTCTTTCTTTCCCATTGTACACATTCTGGTCTTCCTGAACTACTTTCAGTTCCTCCAATACCTCACCCACTCTCTGGTCACTGAGACTCTACACTTATGTTCCCTCTGCTAGAAACATTCTTCTCCTTCCTCTCCTCCCTGACTTCTAGGCTAGATTACAACCCCATACTCCATAACACCTTATATATCCTCTGTCATTATCTTTAGTATTATTTATTATAATTACTGGTCTAATATGTTTTCCCCAATGGATTACAAGTGCTGTGAAGACAGAGACAGTGCCCATTTTATTTGCTGTTTCATCCTTCATACCTACCATTAAGTGTACTTGGCTCTCATGATAGGTGGTAAATAAATATTTGTTGGTTTATGGATGATTGGATAAGTAAATGGATGGACAACCTTTCTAAGGGACTGAAGTTCCAGTTAGCATTGTTTTCTTTTCAAAATATGATTCAGTTATTTCAGGTTGCCATGATTTTGTTTTAACCCTGGACACATAGACCTGAGCCTGAAAATATTTCATTGCTGCAATAAAGGTCCTGTTTCACAAATTTAAGTTTGCCTCACTCCATCAGCTTTATGTATTAAATTGGGTGTGTGTAACCTATGGCAATTATATAAACAACACCTGCCAACATAGCCTCACCCACTAGTGAAGCTTAGATTATGATTCCATATAAAATGAGATCTATAAAATGTCACAAATACCTGAGACATATCTCCACCTGTTTTAGAGAACATTATTGAGGTGTTGTCTTCTTGTTTTATCTCCACAAGCTCTTTGGGGAAGCTACACAGAGTGGCTTAGGTTACTTGCATGACACTCTTTTGCCTTGCATTTCACGAGTGAGCCTGTTGTTGGAGTTGATGCCAATTTGATAGTGATCAAAATTTGCTCTCATCAAATGCCAACTCTTTGGACTCTCTGGAAAATAGTCAGTGACCATAACTCATTTCTGGTGGAAAAGGCTGCATGCAACAGCCAGCTGTCTTAGCAGGAAGGAAAAATGATTTGCTTTTTCAAATTGGCTTTCAAAAATGTATCTGCTGCCAAAAGGCCTCTGGGCATGTGTATGAAACATGGAAAACAGATACAACAATACACAAGAAAAAGAAATAAATCCCTAGAGCTGGCTCCCCATGAAGTAGCCAAGCGGGCTCTACCAATGGAACTGAATGAATCATAGAAACATCTCTCTTCTCTATAAATACCTCTTCTCCATGAGGGTTTAAATGTATGGAGGAGGGGCATGTACACACTGGAACCATTGTATGAATTATGATTAAAAATAATAAGTGCCACACCTTTTAAGCCACTTCACTATTTTTAAGCATGTTTTCTTTTTTAGAAAAATATTACATCTTAGAAATACTATTATTTATGTTTAAGGAACCACAAAGAGTAAAAATCTTCAAATTCTCGGAAAACTTAGAGATGCTTGTTAATTTAACATTTAACTGCAGTAACTTTTTAAAAAATCTTTAACTTACAGGTTTCATTATACAAATATATTCTTACTTTCTTGCTCATAGGGGAATCTAGAATTCATATTTAATGTTCTGATTAATGAGCATAAACAATGCTTTTAAGATTTTTTTTTTTTACCTGTGTATAATCAAACCATCTAGTTACCAGTAACTGCAAATGTCACAGATTTCAATGGTCTCTTTGGGACTTTTAATCTGTTTGCTTTTATAAAGAAGGTGATTTTATTTTTACATTAAGGAAGCATTAACATCATTAAATGGGCTCCCACTTTATGATAACTGCAAATGTCACATTGATCCAGAAAGATAAGAAAATGTGCTCATCTTTGGAACAAATATCCAAGGCATGAGCAGGCAACCCACACTATTTGCATTAAAAAACAAATTGTATAAATGCAGAAGATTGATGTACCATCTGTTCATGTCCTTCACTTTTCTGGCTCTTCTGTGTTGAGATATTTTTATGGAATAGTTACGTTTATTATTTTGAAAATGAGCCACAGGTTAAAAAAGTTTATGATGGGTAATATAACTCAAATCTACTGGTTTACTATATTTCAGGTATTAAAGATTACATTATGTTGCACTTCATGCTTTTAAATGTATCACTCTCTCCCCTATGTAGTCTGATGCTCAGACCAAAATAAAATGTATACAGAACTATAAAGGATGTTTAGGACCAAATCCAAAATGTCTTACTAAGATGCCTCTTGGCAAGGAGAAGAAAAAAGTCCTTTAAAAATTAATGACTTCAAAAACCACTGGCAATAGACATCAACCTGCTCTGTCACTCTTAAGAAAAACAAAGGAGTAAAACAGAGTAAATAATATCTCTGGGGAGGAAGTACATTGGATTTTAAAACATCTACTAAGACACTACTTTTTTCTTTTAATTGGTCATATAAACATCTACTAGCTAATCTCACTAACTTAAGAAATTTCATTTTTCTTCTGCCTTCCTTTGTTCACTAACACCAACAATATTTGCTTTGTTTTTCAAGTTGAAAAAGAACCTGCAACCATAGTTATGCTGTATAAAGTTTATGTTTCCATTGTGAGTATATTATACTTTCTGATAACTGGATTTAAAAAAAAAAAGCCAATAACCAAAAATAGCGATTGTGTAGAATGAAGCTTTCCTATAATAATCGCCCTCTGGTGGCAACTGCCTTGGACACCCTAGGCCACATTATTTTCTATAGTACCCTTCAAAATTGCACAAGGCTTCTCTTTTTGCTGTGAAAGTTGTACGTCTTGGGGTGTATATAGTTAAATGCCATTTTATGCATATTTGTGCATGGGAATGCTTAAGGTTGATATTCCCTCAAAGTTCAATCTTATGCTTTTGTCATCCTTGGTTTTCAGTTAGAAACAAAGAATGACCAAAATAAAAAATAAAAAGTTTTTTCCTGAATTTTGACCAATTTTGAAACATTTTTGGCACTCAAATCAAAAGCGTAAAAGAATTTTTAGCATATAGTCTTCTCATATTTTCCAAAGAATACCTGATTTTCTTCATCCCAAATCACAAGGAAGTTGCCATATTTGGAAAAAATATGATGGTAGCAATAATATAGATTCTTCTTTTGTTCTCTTCTCACTGAACCTGTGGGAAAAAATCCACACTAGAATAACTTGCCTAAACTTCTCTTATGTAATTTAATATTTAGCATGTGTAATTATTTAGCCTTTAAAATTTTTCCTAATTTTTTTTTTTTTTTGCAAGTGGCACAATGGAGTCTGTGAAAGAACAGGATGTTATTTGCTGAGAAACTCAAGCCATATCATTTAGCATTTCTAAACTTGGGAGGACCATGCATCCATGGAGGTCCTCTTTGATTCATCCAGAGTCTGAAGAATCAAAGCAAGTTTCTAAATGAGGGAGGAGGGATCAAAGACAGCAACTGAATAAAAAGAGTGAAGGAAATACACAGAGTAGAAAGAAGTGCTGGTTAGGATTTCCTGGAAGAAGTGAAAGAGTTGTGAACATAGAAAAAGGCACTACAGAATATTTTAGAATATTGACAACTTTTTCTTAGAATTGTTTTTATTTAACTCTAGACAATAAATTGGTCTGCCCAATGACTTCCAGACTACAAGGATAAAGTTAAAGATCAAGTTGGAAATATGATATGGAAAACATTAGTAAAACAGAGCCTTCCCTCATTACAGAACATAAGTGACCTTCACATTGTATATAGAAGAATAAAATGCTGTAATATAATCTGCCATAGCATTTTATAAAGGTCAGAGAAAATTCCTATAGATCCATATTTACTCATGGAAGGAACTGAGTCCATTTTAGGAGAAGCAATTGCTAAAAAATTTTGTAATTGCTAATATTGGAAATATGCAGAAAAACATACATACACATATATCCATATTTTTTCATTATGAGAATCTAAAGAAAGATTTTTTATTTTGCAACCATAAATTGATCAATGAAAAAGGCTGGAAGTGACTATTTTGGCTCATTCTTCCTTATCTACTTGCACAATTCCAAGACAAAAATTCACGTTGCTTCTTTTTCTGTCTGAAATTTTGTTTATAAAATAACTCCAAATGCATTCCATCTTGGTGCACTGCAGTGTCTAGTTCAGAATTCTTCATACTCACATGAGAAGGCACATACAGGACTTTAGGGACCTATAACATAAGATGAACCTGGACACAGTTTTCTAAATATACAGGAGCACATAATAATCTTCTGTCTAGCCATTTTCTAAATCACAGTTGTGTGTTTTTATTTTATGTCAAGCACACTAAAATCTCAGCTTATTGAAGATTTATTCAGTTCTCCCTTTATTTTTTTCAGAAAGTCATATTTGGCTCTTTTCCCTCATATTTTATTTAAAAATAATAGTATACAGCTGCAAATACGGTTAGTATTTGGTACAAAATTAAATGTTATATTTTCCTTAGTTCCCTGCTATTATCTTGGTCTCTTAAATCATGTAGATTTCTTTAAAAGCAAGTTTAGAGATCTATATGTCTTAAAAGATGTAAAAGGGATTCCATTGATTATTGTATTTTCTTTATTGAACATTTGACTACATTATTATTCTTTTCATACTATTTTAAAAGCATGATTTACTGGGGATTATGAGTCGGAAGGTTACGTTAATTCACATGACTGTTGAAAGCTAAAATAAAACACAGTTAAACTATGGTAGAACTGTTGTCTGGAATCCTTTCCTTACAGGGGAGAGAATGCCCTTGAGTCTGATAGAAAACTATTCCATTAAAACAATGTCCTCCATCTCTTTCAGACAACTGTCCAGTAACGTAGCGGGATTTTATTAGCATAAAATTCCAAAGGGGTTGCTGCAATATATCTTTAGAAAACGAGACAACTCTTCCTGTTTTCTCCATCTTTCCTGGATGTTAGATTAACCTTTGCTGAGACAATGCCAGGATCTGGTTTTCCTTTTAAATTTTTTTTTTCTTAAGAGAGGCTATTTATTTTAACCAAATGTTGATTGTGATACCTACTGTAGATATTAAAATCATAAAAATTTAGGGGTTTTTCCCCAAATGTAAAGCTTAGATATTAAAGTTATTCTTAAGCTTTTTCATTGCTGTTTATACAATGAACAGTGTTCATGTATTTGATTTTTCAGAGGAAGAAAGTTTAAGGAAGCAAATGATTTGATGTAATTGTAAAATACACTAAAAAATAAGTAAGAACAAGCTTGGTGAATCTTTTTAAATGTATGCATTAAATTTTGGTGAGATTGTCATTTTGTATGTAGCAGTATAGTAAATGCAAAGATTCTAAGCTATGTCTAATCCACACTCCATCCTGGGGTTACTCACCACCTAAGACAATTCAGTCTGATGTGAAATGCCTCAAAAAATGTATACCCAAGAACTTGAAAGACAGGACAGAATCCTGTGGTGTAGGGAAAGAGTGATTTAAGCAATTGGCTTCACAGTAAAAGCACAAAACCCTTCTACACCAAGAGTCTGTGTACCAAGTCTTATTCATACTGATCAAATGACTTTCTCCAACAACTGAGGGAAATAATTCATTGTAATTGACAACAAAACAGAGACTTTAGAAGTTCACACAGTGACCACAAAATTAAGTGATGGGCATGCTTGTAGCTCTGATTCGGTTGGTGCAAAGGCAATACATGTAACCTAAACATTTGTACCCCTGTAATATTCTGAAATTAAAAAAAAATGTGTGTAGAGATGGTAGGGAAAAAGTTAGCCAACTGCTTGTTTCAGTTAAAGGACCGTAAGTAACTACTTTGGATAAACATTTTTTAGCTGAATTAACTGATTACTTTAGCCTTATGTAAAATAGAACAAGTAACAATAGGGCTAAAGTATATATTTTTCCTTTCGTAGGGCAATAAGCTATGATATAAGCATATTAAAAATTTAATTAAAAAGTATTATTTCTCCATTTAATCTTTTCATATGATTTTTAAGTATAACAGATGAATTTACACAAAA
This sequence comes from Avahi laniger, assembly GCA_963575035.1. Classification (NCBI taxonomy): domain Eukaryota; kingdom Metazoa; phylum Chordata; class Mammalia; order Primates; family Indriidae; genus Avahi; species Avahi laniger. The sequence continues at coordinate 84,310 of CAUYSK010078740.1, read as the reverse complement.
TTAAGCAAAATTAAAGCCTGAAGATATGTCCAGTTTTCTGTACATGTGTGGTTGAGGAAAGAAAGCAGATAGGTGTAGGAAAAAAACCACAGACAGTAAAATAGAAATTTCTCACTTATACATATATATCGCATTTATATAACTAAACAATTAGGCATAATTTGTTTCTTTCTGCATGCTTATTATAAATGAGGCCATGTTATCTTAAATACTAGGATTATCAAAGCTAGTACTTTATGATAGCTATGGTTAGTAGCATTTACAGTATTCATGAAATAAAATAAATTCTTTAAAAAACCAGATGAATTCTTTGGGGGGGAAATACTGTTTAAGTTGGCAAGAAATTGTTTCCTAAAATGCTTTTTAATGAGATCTGTTTAAATTATTTTTTTCAATTTATTACAGAACTTTTGCATGCTTTCAGAATAAAAACTTGCGATAACTTTCCTTGAGTTGGAGGAAAAAATAGAAATTTTGACTTTTAAAGGTCAAAAGAACTTTCTGAGTACAGTCGCCTCGTGTTGTACATGAAATACAGTTCTCTTATTTTGGATCTGGCTTTGCTCTTTGTTGCACTGTGCCTTCGCACGGCTGCTGCACGCAAAGCCCCAGGTCATGTCCTTTCCACGTATCTCTCCTTTTGTAAGCACAGGGGGGTACCTCCTCCTCTTACTGATTAAGCACCAAAGTTATGCTCAGAATTATATAGAATATAAAATTAGATATTGTCCCTGCCCAGTGGGCTCACAGTATCTCCAAATTTGCTGTAAAATATGTCTACATATTGTATAACAGATGCACTTCAAGTGCTAAATGTCTGGAGATAAATCTATTATTGACTTCATCCTCTCAACCTTTCCAATTTCCTTTATCATTTGTCAGCTCTCTTTATGTACATGCCCAGGCAGATTGGTAATCGCAGAGCATGTTCTTCATTTTTTTTTACGAGGTGCCACAGTCCAAATCAGCCATGACAGATTTTGGTCTTATGCGTTGGGACACTAATAACATTTGACTCCAACCCATGGGCACTTGTCACCCTACACCTACAGCAATGGTAGTTACTCAAATACATTCTACAGTGCTTTCTCCCTTGTTAGATTCTGCTCATTTTTAAATATTTTATAACATGTCTTCAAAAATATTCCTCTTTCTTCTGGGCTAGAGGAACAGCTATTGAATTGTATATAGTTAAAATTCTGGAAAAGACACGGATGGCATTTTATGTGTTTTAGGACACACCTATAATGATTTTTAAGATTTTTTATACTTGTGTCAATGCACCTTTGCGTTGGTATATTTATATTGTGCATTTCAACAAAGACACGTATTTGATGCATCTAATTTATATATTTAAACATATAAAAAGCATTGTTTTCTTGATACCTCAGTGCTATCATACATACTTTACACAGCTGTTGTTTTTACAGACATCTAGGCAAAAAATCTTAATCTATAAGAGAGTAGTTCTATAGTGTTATAAATGTTAAAATCACACAATTAATTCTCCTGCTAATGTCAAGTCTGTGGATCAATAGTTAAAGATAAAATTCCTTCAGACTTTGGAGTTGAAATGTGAGGATTCAGGCTGCATGAATGCAACTTTTGTCATTTCTTTAATAAAAGAACAGTTCTACTTCTCGTCTTAAAAATAAAGCAAGAAAAAATGTAAAAATAAAATGTCCTCTTCTTCCCTCCCCTTTTTGTTTATTTCTGAGTCTTTTCTTCATTTCAAATGAGTTTTTAAACACATTTGGCAGTCAGTACCCCCAATCATTCAAAGAGTTGTGTGACAAGGGGGGAGCTGGCTAGATACCATCAGTTCTTTTAAAATGTATTAGTCTTTAACCACCTGTCTTCTCTCTTAAAATTTAAAGAGAAAAAAAAAGTATATATTTTGATGAGGGAATCGGCTTAATGATTTTATAATGAAGCTTTGAGATACATACTTTAGCATATCTCATGACTTAAGACCTTGTAAACATGATGGAAATGAGCTCGTTTGTTCATAGTTTGTCTTTTGGTAAAAATCATCATTTTTACCACAGTGAAACTACATGGGGCAAATGAAATTGATCATGAAGAAGGAATCTTCTATGGCTGGCTTTGTCTTTATGGCCCAAGGTAAAGTTGTATTTTGGTTTCCATGTTAGCATTATGTTACTGTCCCCCGGGTGAAGAGAGAAGAATCTCATTGTTGTTACACTATTGCCAATAATCTCTTCTGTGTTCATTGACTTTACACCTCATAAAATATGGTTTGACCATTAAGACACTAGTACCTGGTGACCTGTTTTATACATCCTCAGTTTGGTTACAACCTGTCATGTAAATACATGCTGCATCCACTGACTTAATGGTTTTAATAATATGATGAAATAAAAAAAAAAGAAAGAAATAGACATTTACTAAAAAAAAAAAAAAGAAAAGAAAGGGTATCAGTAGAATTCTGAGATAAGCTCTGTAAAGCTATAAGACCATTTATATTCTGAGAGTAATTTGTAGCTTCCATCAATAATTAGTGAATTTTGACCAGGGTCATCTGAAGCTTTTTCATTTTGAAAGTATAGTGTCTCTCAAGAAACAAAAAACATTTTTACCTAGTATTTTCCTGGAATTTCATAGAATCCCACAATCTCAAAACTGTTTTGGAGAGGAAAGGCTGGGTTTCCTCTTCCGGAAACTTTGACACCTCACTAGAGATAGGGGAAGGGCTCTAACAGGGGAGTCAAGTTCGTAAGAACACCATGCAATATAGCAGGGGAGGAAAAGCTAATACACTCCCCACTTCCTGGCCCATGGAAGTGCTGTAATATTCATAGGCTGGAGAAAGAGGATGGAAAGTAGAGAGAAAGAGAGAAACAAAACAACTATGCTGAGGAATAGGGTGCAATTTCCTGGTTTGGGACATTTAGACCCATAAAAGTTGGAAAATAGAGAAAAGAGAACCTAATGTTGGTAGTCACATTCTGAAAAATCATAGAAATTATTCTAGATAAACAGATTGCATTCCTTAATAAATGTTTGTTAAGTGTCAATTGTGCACTGTACATTATACTGGGGCCTAGGAATGAAATAGTGAAAAAACCTCATACAGTCTCTTGTGTAGCTTACAAATTGTGAATAAGACAGGTATTTCTAAAACAATAACACAACTGCAATGTACAAACTTTCAGTTATGAGACAAGCAAGTTCTACATATCTGGTATACCACACGGATGGTGAGGTATGTGTTAATTGATTTGATTGTGTAATCATTACACAATGTGTATGTATATTAAATTGTCACATGGTCACCTTGAATATATTCAGTCTTTATTTGTCAGTTAATTATTTTTAAGTTAAAAATAAATTCAAATACTAAAAAGAGAAGATAACATGGTGCTATGAAGTCAGCTAATAAGGACCTGGTCTTGCTTGGACATCCTGAAAGTTTTGAATGACACTTAAGAAAAAGTAGAGATTAGATTATCATTACATCAACATTAAAGGGTAGAAATAATAAGGCAGACACATTAATAACAAAGTTAGGCTTTTGATTTGTGTTTATAGGTTTAGTAAAAGGAAATTAAAGGCTAAGAGCTTATGTATCTGAAATTACTGTTAATTCATAACCTCATATGCTAGTCAGATCTCACAATGTAACACTCACAGGCAGTAGTTTTACTATATATCTATAAACTTCAGTTTTCAGTTTAAAATCTCAGATGTTTCCATTTGCATTTAGCTAAAAAATTGGCAAGAAGATTATCATCTCTGATCCAATTTTTTTAATGGAAAACTAATTTTGATTTATGGGGTGGCAAAAATATAAACATTTTAGATAAATCTTTTGCCAATTTCTAGATAAAAAATGGTTTTAACTGTTAACTTTGGCCTTTTGAAGGATTATTTTTAACTGAACATGTCAATGTTTTTACCCTATTATGTTTTTCTATGTGAAATCACACAGTATTACCTTGTTCTGTTTCACAGTACATCGTAACCCTTTTTATCAGGCACTGGCACTTGTGTCTCTCTATAATAATAGTCACTGTCTAATGAAGTCAGAGTCTCCATATCATTAGCATTTGTTCAGGCAAGCGTGTGATAGTTATTAGCACACTCTGCGAAACATGGAACCTCTTTAAAAATGAATTTAATATTTTGTGTGACTGCTTTTATAAAAAGCAACAAAGATATTAGTGAGAAATATTCATGATGTATCTGTATTAGCATTAGTGCCCAGTTGTGGGTGGTCTGGTGATACCCAGTTAAAGGGATCTAGAATATAACAAAGCTACTTTAGAAAAAATCTGAGCAGCATCTTCATTGGAAATCAACTCTAAGCTTAGAACATCCAAATCTCCTGAAGTTTCCACAGCAATACTAAGTTGATTACTTCTAAAGCTTTGCTTTATAGCATTGTTTTCTCCTTTTCAGAACTTTTTACTAAGTAAATAGACACTATTAAGAAAAACATTTTTTTAAATAAAATGATCAGATCCTTTTGACTCTTTCTCATAACATTCTCGTCTTTCTCTTTCAATGCATATATGAAAATTTATAATTATGATCGCATTTGTTTGCTATTTTCTTAACTATGTGTAAAAATTTTAATAAGTAACGTACGATGACAGCTGACCCTCATCAGTTTTAGAAGTCAGTCTAGTAATTCTTTTTAAAATTATTTTTGTACTCAGTGCAGAAAAGTGTTAGTAACTTTTGTGATTATTTTCAAGAATAATATATTTTGGGTTTACAGCTTGCATTAAATATGATGAAGGACCTTTATTCAAGACCTTTTAAATTCTAGTTTTACATTTCACTTTTTCAAAATGTGATATACATATGTATATACACATACATATGTAAGTACCTATATACATGTACATACATAATTTTTAACAAATTATAAATGTCTTAAAATGTACGTGTGTGTGTGTATATATATATGCATACACATTTTTTCCTGTTATGTTTGTTTAAAACTCTGTATACATATTTGTATGTATATATAGACATACATGTATGTACAATTTTTACCGAACTGGAAATATCTTAATTATGTCTTGATTTAAACTAGTATTAAAATAACAAGGTTTATGGTAAATTTCTGCCAGATTTATTGATATTTAATGTATATACAATAAAATTTAGCAATTTTAAGTACACATTTTTATAATTTCCAACAAACGTATTCAGCCTTATAACCACCATGACAATCAGGACAAATAACATTTCCATCACCTGTCTCCTCGTGCCCATTTATAGTCAATTCCCTCCCTCTGCTTTCTATCACTACAGTTTTGCCTTTTCTAGGATTTTTATTTGGGTCACTTTTTTTTTTTTTATTGTCTATCTCCCCAACAAAACTATAAGCTCCTTGAGATCAAGGATTAGATTAGTCAACTAGTCAACGAGAGACTGGATTTAAGAACTGATAAGAAAGACTACTCAGATAAATTGATTTGGTGAAAATTACACTGCACAGCAGCAAGGAGAGGAGATAATGTAAGCTGAGTGAGTGTGATTCTCAAATCTGAGTTTCTTCATGATGTACCTTGGTGGTTGTGATAATTAAGCTAAATGAGATTGATACTGTCACATGGCACAGACATTAATCAAACTCCTGTGCTCCCTGCCACGTCCCCCTGAAACACTCAAAATCACCTCATATGTTTGCATCCAATTTTATATGTGTGAATCTAAACTTTGTCTTTTGAGTATAATTTCACTATGTTACATTATTCACAAGTTAACTAACGACCACTAGCCTTCATGCATGCAGGGTACACTGCGGTGACCTCACGCTGACCAGTCCAGGTGCCTGTGAACTGATTTATCTGCTTCATAACTAACTTGACCCAGGAGGGATTGAACAGGGAAGCTTTGCCCAGTATCTCTCTCAGCCTATTAGATTCATCACCATCAATTCAGTGTTCGGCACAGGTCCTGCACATAGCAGTTATTCAATAAAGATGTGTTGAATGAATAAATGTGAAACCTCTATTTTCTCATCTATAAAATGGACCCGAATCACAGTGCATACCTCTTAGGTAAAAATGTTTGTAAAACACTTAGTAGTATGGTGCCTGGCCCATATTTAGTAAACACAGATAAAATGTTTATTGCTATGATTACTAGAATACCTCTGAAAATTAGAAGTCTAGATTAATTATCCAGATGATCCAAGAAGGAGCTTTTTAGCCTGTCTCATTATCCATTTTTCTTAGACTCGGGGACTTTGGCTAATTGAATGGCTGCAAATATAATAATCCACAACCACGGTTCCTACTTCTCAATTACTGGGTGATTGACAAATGGATTGGTCTAAAGAGTTTCACAAGTTTCACAGATTTTAATGAAATCTCCAAGACAGCTTGTACTTCTGCCTGGAGCACTCTCCATTGATTTTTGTAGAAGGAAAAGCCCTTGATGAATCACCACAGAGAGAGAGAAAGAAAGAAAGCAAGAGAGAAAATGAGAGAGTGCTGTCAGTGTAATTGTGCTCGAGAGTTTGGCATAGTGGAATTTTGTTTAATCTGCTTAGAGGGGTTTTCATAACTTTGTGGATCTACTATTTAAAGTTGAAAGCTGATGGCTTCTTCCTTGTTTATTCTTCTAATGTACATTTATTAAGTGCCACTGTATTGGGCAATGTGCTTTACACTGTCCAGGGAGCCCCCCAGATGTGGAACTCAGATTTTCTTATAAAATTTAGAGTTAGAGGAACATCAAAGATCATCCAGTCCAACCTGTTAACCAGCAGATGAGAGTTTAGGAGGTTGCCCTAGAAAGTTAAGGACAGAGCTGGAACCTACCATATCTCCAGTCCCTTCCCACTCTGTCTCCATCTCACTTTCTCTTACCAACTGGTGAGACACGTGACCCCTCACATACCGCAATATGATTTGCCATCTGCTTTTTTATGTTACAAGATTTATTCTCTTTAGACCCATGCAAGACAGTTAACTTGAAGGACATAATTCACGTAAGTCCTGCACGTAAGTGTCAGTGTCATCTTCTCATCGCTCGGATTTTTACCTTGTCTTAACATCCTCTGATTCAGGAAAAAGAAAAAAGAAACAAATTGTATGCAAAATTTCCTCACAAATATTCAAAGAAAAATCAGACAAAAAGAATGAAGGAGAAGAGAGACCAAGTACTAAATACTGAATTTCCTACAGGTCTATTCTTAATGTCTCACAATTTTTATATATGATAGCTTTAAATATTAAAAAAATTAAGATCAGCTTTCTATAAATCAATTGAGCTTCCTCCTCCTATTTCATTTTTGACTAAAATTTGGGTTACTGTATTTTAGTGTCATGGTAGCAGGGATACTGGTCATGCGTAACAATTTGACCTAAACTGTCGAGTAAGTTTTATAAGGCATTCAGTTGAGGGTGCCTCCTGGGACGTTATCCTGGGCGATTCAGATGACCCAAGATTGTATCAATAACACAGAGATAACACATTTTACATAGAAAAGGAAACAGCCCTGTGGTTGGAGGAGGCCCTGGGGATGGAAGTTGGGAATGAAAAACATAGTGTCCATATACAAAAAGGTTTAGACATAAGATTGGCAGGTTAAAGCTCAGGAAGAGGAACACTGGAATAGGCTAGAGTTTGTATGAGTGGAACTTAACAGTGTTATGGAAATGCGAGTGATAGAAGGTGATTTTAAAAATGACAATAGCATTGGAAACATTCTTTTTTAACTGTAAAAATGAGACATGTGCAAGGGAAACAAATTAACAAAAAAACAGTGCCAATGAATAAACTGCACAATGAAAGGTAAGCACCTATCCACCTCACCCCGATTCCACTCCCCAGAGGCAGCCACTAGAGTTTCCTTCAATCTCCTTTTCTCTGCCTTCTGAATGTTCTCCGGTGCCCACTGAGGTCACATCACAAATGCTTGAGATAATATTATAGTTTCAAAATGTTGCCCATAGAAGCAGAATGATTCTTGCAAGCCCTTTAAGGAAACCTATACATTTTTCACATTTCTAGGGCATCATTTCACAAACCTACTCTAAAAACCATCCAAAATTGAACATATTGGAGGCAATCAGCCAAAAATCAAGACTACACCATGTTAAGCATTAAGAGCCAAGAAGAGTGACTGGATGTCATGTGCAGAGCTGTGAAAACCCAGCCCATCTTGACAAAAAATAGATTTACTGTATACCGCGCACTGTAAATGGCAGCATGTGGAGCGAGCAATCGCAAAAGCTAAAAGAAACTCTGTGACATGCCACGTTGCAAGCGCTGCGGGGCTGAGAGGCAGACGAACTTTCTGGTTACTTTATGTCACAAACCATCTTTTGGGTATGCTACACTGCATCAACTAATTAAGGTGTACATTTTTCAGCTCATGTCAGCTATTCTATGACTCAGAGCAAAAACGTTTTGGTGCAGTGAAATTGTTTAGCTAATTCATATCTGGTTCTCTTTGAGCTTGTGGTCTGATGCATGCTGGTACGGGATGCGCTTTGCATTTCCAGGAAACAACAGCATCGAAATGGAGTCAAAGTGTTGTTTCAGTATTAGATGGCATGTACACCAAACGCCAGTACTCTTTCATTTTTACTTTCCATTATTTCTGAAAGAGAAGAGAAATATTTATAGGCAGAGAATCTGGCTTCAGAGCTCACACCTCTCTAATCCATAGCAAAAGGTGGTAGAGAAATGATCCTAGGAAGTTCAATAATTTTAGGCCATTTACTCTTTGCATAAAACACAAAAGGGTAAATATCATTCAGAGTTATTAGTCTTTAAGCAAAGAGCCAAGAGCTCCTGGCACTTCAAAGTGCTGAGGACTCCTAAAATCAGTTGGTGTACATCTCTTACTCATTTAATGAAAGATGCCATTTAAACAGTATTTTCCACTTGAGAATTAAGAAATCCATGATAACTTTAGATACAATTACTACAATGTTAGGCTGTTGTCATGGTTTAATATATTAGAAACACACTTTCTAAATATTCCAAGTGCATGTGATTATATAATGTTACTTATATGATAAACTATACTTAATTCGATGATATATCAAACAGTACACAATATAATGTATGTTATATATTAGTGTACATTATGCCACATGCATTATAGTAATATATCTTATATTATTCTATGTATACATATGTATATAAGTGAATAATATATTTATAAAATAATAACAATATATCCACCTCTTAAACTTATTTATTTCATGTTCTCAGTTTCTTCCTTAAAATCCAAAGCACTTAAGCAGGGTTTGAAAACTCAGTAAATTAATAATAGTAATGTTTCAATTTAAATATTTAACTTTTGAAAGCCTCAAAGTGTATGCATTACATACCCAGTGAGGTGTTTTCTTTTTAGACGTTATTGACTATCCCATGGAGAATTATACTTTACATTTTAGTATGAACAAAGAATATTTTCAAGAAAGCATAAGAATGTTTTCTTATATATTTGTGTTCATTATAAGTAGAAAGTCTACAAGCACTGTTAAGACTTTATTGTATAGCAACCTTCAAGAAAAACAATATTTATTGTGAAAGATAATTGCAGTTTCAATAGTAGTTTCCCCTTATTACTTCCAAAAAAACATATATTTAGCCACATACTATACACACTAAGTTCAGTTCACTCGGAATGCTTTAACCAGCTTTCTCTTCATGATCTTTGTATTAAAAATAAATCCAAAATAAGCTATAATTCAAAGGACATGCTGAGCAACGACTATACATATCCTGTTCTAACAGAAAAGTATACAATTACAAAGATATGATCAATTATTTTTAAAAATGTGCTGAAATAGTGTAGGAAAAAAATCACATTGGTCTTCGTTTTATTTGAAAACAAAAATTGCTGGGAATCAGTGGTGGCTGGGGAGAAGAAACCTAACAAGAATTGGTTCTTGGGGTAAAATAGCTTTCCTAGTAACTGTATTATAATAAAATGAAAAGAAAGTGGTTAACACACTATTTCTAAATAACAAGGCAATAATAGCATGTGAGAGCATTCCATATTTAAAATTACAAATTGAACGTGAATAGACTTTATTTCATCAAGTGATTAAACATTAAGTCTTCCTTTTCCTAACATTTTCAACAAAAGGCACTTAGAGGTAAGAAAAAAAGGGGTGATTTTCCATTTCCCATTGAACAAGGGTATTTTCAAAGTTCATCAAAGCTTTATCTAGAAGGACCACAGGGATGGCATGTCCCTGCAGAACACAGATGAGCTGTCACCATCTTTTCTGCTTTGGTCCATTGGATGGGAAAGAGATATCTTTCTGTCCCATTGCCTCAGATGCTTTTGAAATAATTTGGTTGTTCTGCTACCACTTTATAATGACGCTGTATAATGTATTGTCCTAAATTAGGTACTTAGAGTTCAAATCTGTTATTATACAAAACATTTTTTAATCCATTTACTTCTTTCTTGAGTCAGGACTCAGAACAGTTTCTTTGATTTTGCTTTTGTGTATAACGATAGCCCAATTTGTAAGAACTGCATCTATCTCTCAAACTGTTACTCAGAAAACAAGCATGATTCCAAGCTGAGTCCAGTGGAATTTATGATTTCAATACCTCTGTGTAAGAAGTTGAACATTAGACAAGTTGCCATTTCATGGCTGTTCATGGTGTGGACTAGAATGGCGGGGTGGGCAGCTTTGAGGGTCCAGATTTTTCAAGTTTCCTTAGGCAAAAGAAACTCCAGATAAAGCAGAGGGCCTTTGCCTGCCCTCAGTTTGTTTCCTCTGCTTGGAAATTCTAGCATCCAAGCTAACAAAAACGTTCCTGCTCAGTTTGTGCTCAGCTTACATTCTATCAATTTTTGTTTGTTTCTTTGTTTTTAATGCTCGCCCTAAACACAAACAAAACTGCAAAATTGTTTGAAAACAGGCATGGGATACAGGGGCACTATTTTGAACAGGACTGTATGGCCCCTGTGGTTCCCATAAGCTTGGGACTATTACAGTTGTCTTGAATATTTTGCATTGTTAATATAAATCTGGTTTCTTTACAAAGGTGGTTCAGCAATTTATTTGCTGGTCCATTCTTACAGTCCATGACGTGCTCTGTGCATCATTCTCCGAGGTAATTTTTGAATTTTTATGACCTGGTAAATCCAACCTTGGCCATTTCCAAAGCCTGAATAGGGGTTTTGTCATGTGAAGGAAGTCTACTTTCTTTTCAAAGGAAAGGAAAAACACCAACAGTTGTGTTCTCACTCTGCACCATATATTGAGCAGGTGATAAACAAATCTTATCTCTGTTATATTCCCCACACCTCATGATCTGTAGTTATTATTATCCTCATGATATAGATATGGAGTATCAGGCGCAGAGGGTTTATGTAATTTGTCTAAAGCCTACAGTTGTATGGGAAATCAAATTTGTCCTCTACCATGTTGTCTTCCTGGTTTTTAATGAATAATTCAAGTTCTTTTGATTCTACCATCTTGGTGGAAAAACTCTGTTGTTAACTGAAAGAAAGAAAAATAGTTGGTATTTATTTTATATCACTCTCTCCAAATATTTTCCGGTTGTTTAGTTTCCTTCACTTTGTTAAATAGCAGCTATCCACAAGTTCTTAAACATCATTCAATTGTAATGCCATATATGAGGCTGCAATAGGAAATAATCTTTGGCAGAAGATTGCAAAAACGTTGCAAGGAAGACACATTTCCTATGTCTTTCCTGACAACGTTAATGAAGCAGATTTTAAACGTACTATTTACTATAATGCCATGTTTTTAAGCTCTCTTATAGTCAATTTATCCCTTAGAGTTGAACTTCAATCTTTTAAAAATGCATCCTGAATAGTGTTGACCGATCAAATGTGTGAATGGTTATCTACTCTGTTCTAAGGGGCATGATATTACCCATAAAATTATTTTGGATTCTGTCCCCTAAGATCTAGGCAAATTTTGCTAAAATACCAACAACTATGGAATAATCTTAAAGACAGTGTTTTATTATTATAGCACAATTTTAAAAATTATGTGTATTATAATTTGAAGCTTAACTTCCATGAATTTCATGATTGTAGTATTTAATTACATTTCAGATTCTTTTTTGAGGGAATATAAAAATACAGGAAAAAAAGCTTTCTAAGACTTAAAGGGGTGAGGTACAGTGCAGGAAAATGGGTATCATAGTATGTGATATACTATAGATGTTTATGATTTGTAATAAGTGTTTTAGAAAAAAATGCCTTAAGAAAAATTTGAACACTGACAATTTTCTTAAATAATTATGTGCCTGCACAGGATCTAGCATGGCTCTTAATACATAGTAGATGCTTTGGTAAATATTGGTTGAATCAAAAAATGAAGGAAACAAAGAAGGAAGGAAGGAAGAAGGGAGGAACGAAGGAAAGAAGAAAGGAAGGAAAGAGGTGGGATTTGAAATTAAAATCTAAATGGTATTAATTACACTAAATGTTTTTAAATTAAAGTTATTAAAAACTAAATAGACATTGATACTATTTTTTCTGCTTTTTTAGTCTAAATTCCTTTCTAAAGTAATTCCAGATGAGAATCTTTGCTCCCACTGAGAAATCCACAAAACAGTAAGATGGAACTCTTTTTTAATAGGTTAAAAATAGTTCCTTAACTTTTTACTAGGGAGTTAAAGACCAGAGTTTAATCATAAAAGCAGTTACTTATTTTAATAAAATCTATAAATTTATAATGAGTGTCTAAAACTGGTGCTCTGGAGAACACAAAGGTAAACAAAACATAATAGCTGCCCTCAAGGAGGTTGAAATTTGGAAACAGAATTTAGTCAGTTGCATAAATGACCATCACCAAAAAGCCACTTATGAAGTTCCCCAAAAAGCAGCAGAGATGCAGTGTGTAGGCTGATCTAGACATAGATTTGCAAGCTAAGAGCCAGGAGAATCCAGGATTACAGGAAATTCATTAAATGGCTTCAGACCTTCTGTTCTTCAGTCTCTGTTTGTAATACTGGAATATTAATACATGCTACACTAATTTGTACTAATGCATAAAAATGAATACATGTGCATCAAAACAATGTAATCTCTTATAATGAAAGTTATTACTCATATAAAATATTAGCATGAATATGCATTTCTTTTAAAGACATTCCAGGAGCTCATCGAATTTAGGTTCAATTGGGAAAAGCTCTATTTGTCAACAAATAACTGTAGGCACTGACATAAACAAATCAAACTCTTTTAAAATGTTGTCCAAATGATTCAAGTGATGTTTCTGATTATAAAATGACTTTTCTGCTGATAGACATTTCCTACTGTGTTTGTCAAATGGTAGGTTCATGGCTTAGTCAGGGACAAAGTTATTAAGGACATAAAACGCCATCTGGATGGAGCTAATAAACATAAAATATAACCTTCAGATACACTGCTGCAGTGGCCAGACTGTGCCAGGCCAGATTACCCTTTGTTTGTGTTTAAATCTGAGCCATGGTCTAAGCCTTCAACTAGGCTAGCTTTAGATGTTTCCCCTTGACTCAAACGCAAAGATTCCATGAGGTAAGCAAATTTTCTTTGTACACCACACCAGACTACAGAGTCAGTGTCTCTATGACTGATGTGACATGTCTAAACTGTTCTTCCATTATTTTCTTTGGAAATCTCCTAAAAAAGTAATTTAATTGACTTAGAAAGTGAGAACTCATAAAATTGTAGAAGGAAATATGCCTCACACTTCCTTTCAGTGAAGTCCAAGGAAATAAACTTTACAACCAGGAAAACCTGACCCTTGGAAAACAAGTCAGTCCCTTGAAAAATATTATCTCCAATACAAAATGAGCACGCAAACACAAAACTTCAGGACTCAAGCTTTGTTGAAATAGAAAAAAATTCAATATTTTTTATATAAGCTTGTACTAATATAATCGTATAATAAGCTGACACATTTCTCTCTGTCTCTCTCTCTCTCTTTCTCAGGTGTGATACACATGACTAAAATATCCAATGACTCTCTTTAAGTTGTTTATAGTTATGGAATTTATTATGATGAGTAATGATGTATGAAATTATTAGGCAATAGGGAATATATTCTTGAAGAATATTCTACAGAAAGACCCTCCAAAAAAGTCTAGCAGATCATACCATGCTGCTTATGTGGTGTCTGACTGAGCCTCTGTCATTAGGAGAGATGTGGTGCCCAAGGTCGATGCCATGCCACCCAGGTTCCTCTTCAGGAATGAGACTTATTTCCAGCTGTTGAGGGTGTTTCTGGTAGATAATGTCAGCTAGTGGACATTTTCAGGGATTGCATCATACAAAGTCAGGCCCCCTTGTTTGGGTCAGCCCACACTGATCAGTGAGGGGGTATAAAAGCACAGCCCTCTCCCCACAACTGGCGCTCATTCTGATAGGCTGTCCCACCTTCAGACTTCCATTTTGGCTACATTGTAGCCCACCTTCTCCCTCTGTCTAATTCTGCTTCATTCTCTTCCTCAGACATTAATCCCATGAATATTCCCCAAAAAACCTCCTGAACACTCATGGGTGCCTCAAGATCTGTGTATTAGTGTTCTCCAGAGAAACAGAACAAATAATATCTACATATATATATATATATATGTAGATATATATATACACACGCACACATATGAGAGAGAGAGGGAGAGACTGATTTATCATGAGGATTGGCTCACACAATTAGGGAGGCTGAGAAGTCCCACAATCTGCCATTTGAAAGCTGGAGGCCCAGAAAAGCTGGTGGTATAACTCCAGCCCAAAGCCAAAGACCTGAGAACCAGAAACACTGATATCCGAAGACAGGAGAAGATGGATGTTGCAGCTCAGACAGAGAGAGGAAACTCTCCCTTTCTCCACCTTTTTGTTCCATTCAGGCCCTCAAAGGATTGGATGACGCCTACCGAATTGGTAGGGGTGGAGAGTGACCTTCTTTACTCAGTCTACAGATTCAAATGCTAATCTCTTCCGGAAAGAGACACACCCAGACACACCCAGAAATAGTGTTTTACCAGCTATCTGGGCATCCCTTAACCCAGTCTAGTTGACACATAACATGAAACATTGCCGCTTAGGAAACCCAATTTACAACAGTCATCTTTCCAGAGGACAGAAGAGACTGGGAACTTCACCAGCTAGAGTATCCTTTTCAAGCTCCCTTCCAGTTCTTCCTGGCACTTGCCAAGTGAGAGATACGAGCACTCGCTCTCCAGACGTGCCCTAGAAGCTAGTCAGCGCTTGAAGAGTTAAACAGATTTAGTGACTAACAAGTAGGATTATTTTTAAAAGAAAAATCATAAAACACTATGAGCCATGCTATGCAAATTGCCCTGAAAGCGAAGGCAGTAAAGGCTGACTACTCAGCAACATCAATCCATACCCACAGGCCTCTGCAATTAGTCTACCACGGTGAAATTGCAGCGACAGACACATGTTTCATTCTTCATTTCTGTGTAGCCTCAACATTTCAAAATTTCCTCTCTTCCTAAGTAAGAGACATTTCATTAGCTCAGAATGACAGCTATATAGTAAGAGTTTTAAAGCAAAAATGCAGATTACAAGTGGGAATGCTATGCAAAACGGTGATTAAATTAATTATGAGGTCTTTTTAAAATTTTCAAAGCCACATTATGTTAATATTTCCCAGTAGATTAGGAATCTGAATGTTTTTCTTTCAAATGCTAACAGCATTAGGTAGGATTATGTTGATGTCTAATGCTATTTGGTTATTAATATTTTCCTTACACTCATTTATTTTAGTAATCCTGGTTTTTGGTGATTGACTGAAGTTAATTGTTCTCATGAAGTCACACATTTATGCCACTGAAAGATAGAGCTCTCTAGACATGTATTTTGCTAGCCTACTCAGACCCCAGTCCTCTTCTGAAAGCATTTATCCTTCTGCCAATAGTCACATAGAACTTGATGCCATTGCCTACATTGCTGTCCTTTTTTGTTGTTAATTGTTTTCTCCTTGATACCATGTTGAGTACTGAACACTACCATACTGGACTGCGAGCCAATTCAGAGCCAAGATGTTTTTTATACTTCTTGGCAGGACTCATAGCACTCACCAAAATGGCTCAAATACGGGTAATTCTTGATACATACTTTATAATTAATCTTTTATCCTATGTGATGACAGAACTTTATTTGTGGTTCAGAAACTGAGCAGTTGACCACAAAATTCCATGGCATTATCTCTTTCTTGCTTTCACATAATGGAGCACTCTCTCAGTTTTTATAAACCTCTTTTCTCTCGGCTTTTGAGATGTTGAGCTATCCTAGCTCATGTTCTGCCGAGTGTCTCACATTTCCGGTTTCCTTTCCAGCTCTTCTGTTTTCCATGTACTCTCACTACATAAGCCAGGCACTCTGCCAGATGCTGGGATTCGAAGATTAATAATCTTTAATACCTATTCTCATTAAGAGAAGAACCTTACTCTAGAAAGGGAGATCCCTACATACCCAAGCTCTTATATATATATTTTATTCATTTAAAAAAATATTTACTGAGCATCTACTATGTGCCACAGTCTAAAGTCTGGGGTAAAACAGAGAAAAAAGTAAAATGTTATTCTCATGGAGCTTACATTTTTATACACATAGGGGTAGAGAGAAACAAAACCCTAAATAGGTCGCTTAAATACAAGCTCTGTTAGTTGGTGGCAGCAGAGCAGGTGAGTAAAGAAGGGACTCTGGAGTCAGGCTTCTTGTGTTCAAACTCAACTCTCTGTTTACCACTTGCAAATTCAGGGCAAACTCTCTATGCCTCTGTTTCCCATTTGCAAAATGGAGATAATGCTAGAATTTTCTTTGCAGTGTTATTAGGGGGATGAAGTGGATTAATTCTTTAAAAGCCTCTAAAAAAGTGACAAGCACAAGTTAGTGCATGTAGTGTTCATTAAATAAAGAAAAAATAGCTATAAGTGCTATGAAGAAAAATAAAGCCGGGGTAGGGGATCAGGAAGGTGAGTAGGGGACTACAACATTATACAGGGTTCTCAGAAAAGGCCTCCAAGAGAAAAGTGACACTGGATTAGAACATTAAAGGAAGAGGGTTCGAGGCTTGCAGATACCTTTGGGAGGAGCATTCCAGACTGAAACCAGCAAGAGGCCAGTGTGGCTTGAAAAAGAGAGAGGAGCACGGAATAGTCGGATGTGGGTCACCTCCCTGGCACCTTTGTCATCCCTTGCCTTCTTATTTCTAAACCAATTCCAAATCCTAATAATCACATTTTTTCTTAAATGTCTCAAACACATTTGAGTGATCAATCATTTTAAATTTTAAGTAGAGATCACTGTCAGGCATATTGGTCTGCATTTTCTAAAGATTTTCATGGTTCTTTCTTTGAAAACTCTAATGTTATTGTCCATTTCCAGTCTTTTGGACCTTCTCCCAGCCCCTACTATTCCTCAGTGGCTATCAGCAATGGTTTTGTGATCAACCTTTCTGGGAAGCTGCAGATGTAATTTGTCTCGACTTCCTGGCTTGGACTTACTGGAAGCAGAACTTGAGTGGAGAACGTCCCCTTAACCAGATAGACGTCTGTGTTCCGTCCTCCTTTCCGCCATGTCTGTACTGCTTTTTCAAGAGCTTTCTCTTGGCATTGAACAACTCCCTCAAGCAATAAGACATTCCTTTTGTCATCCTCTTGTTCAGTTCCGGTGGTCTGAGAGCCCTCTCTGGCCTCATGATCACAGTTGCACTTGATTTTTCTATATTTGTTTCTGATTTTATGTTTTTCCTTTTATCTTTGTAAGAAATATTTCAAAACTGTCATCAGAAAACTCCCTGGGTAACTGTTTAAGTTTCCTTTTAATTTTCTTTGTTTTACATTTAGATACTTCCTACTTTATTTCTAAAAACCACAGGGAATTTTACAGTCACAATATGGTTATAGAGGTTCTTCCAGACTTCCCGATCCATTTTCTTTTGAGGTGCTATCAGGCATCAAGCAGGTAAGTTAAATTATTAAAATGAACTGGCTGGGGCTTTGGTGAACTGAAGAACTTCCCACGGAAAGGGGGCAGCCACTGCTCTGTTCCAGCTGATCAGCTGAATATTGCCAAAGTTGGCTACTTTTCAGAGAAGCTGAAAACCCAGAATTTTTATATGCAAGTTGCATTAATTTACTAGGGCTGTATGGCTTAGTGACTTAACTGAGTGATTTCAACAACAGAAATTTCTTTTCTCACAGTTTTGGAGGCTACAAGTCCAAGATCAAGGTGTCAGCACTGTTGGTTCTTTCTGAGGACTGAGAGAGACACTGATCCATACCCAACTCCTAGCTTCTAGTGATTTGCTGACCAACTGGCATCCTTGGCGTGTAGAAGCATCACCCCAATCTCTTGTCTTCATCTTCCCACATTGTTCTCTCCATGTGAAAGTGTGTGTCTGTATTTCTCCTTTCTATAAGGGTACCCATCATACTGGATTAGAAGTTCACCCTATTCCAGCATGAACTCATCTTTAGCTAATTACATCTGCAAAAAAACTATTTCTAAACAAGGTCACATTCTAAGGCACTGGAGGTTAGGACTTCAACATTTTGGGGAGACACAATTCAACCCATCACATAAGTTACTGATTTTGCAAAGTTAGCAACCATTTCGAACTTATGTTTAATCCCTAGGTAGTCCAGGCAAAATGTAGCTACGAGCCAGACTCAACCAATGGGTCCCATGTTTGCAACTTCCGTCTCAGTCTTTTTCGAGATCTCACCTGCTTCTGTTCTGAATGTTGTGTGCTGTGTGTTCCTAAGGCTTAAGCCACTTATTTGACCAGGTCCGGGATTACTTACACTTACAAGTGCTAAAATAACTGGATTAGCTGCCACCAAATTCCTATTGTGCCTGTTTTCCCTCACCCGGTCTGTCCTGACACTTAAATCTGTATTAATATTATGTGTGACTAAGCCCTCCATGTTTATTCACTACAGTGCAGACTTATGTGGAAGCTTCTGAGTACTGCAGCCCTTTAATTGTAATGAAGAGAATTTTCATGCTTGAGTTTTTTGAAAACCATTATCAAATGAACTCAGATATTCCCAAACTGTGAATATTTAGTCAAACTTCATTCATACACATCTTATTCTGCATATTGCACTATAAATAATTAAAAGGAAGATAAAATTGTAAAATATTCAGGATGATTTGAGTTTAAAAAATATCAATGTTTTAACCTTTCTTGGAATATAAGAATGTGATTACATGTGTATGTTTGTAAAAAAGGAACAAAGTGAAGTTCTACCAAGCAATTAGGAAAAATATTGAACTGAACATTTTAGGCTAAGAGATTAAAAAATATTTCATTTTCACTTTGAAATCTGTCTGTCTAATGAGTTGGGAGATGAAAGAAAGTTTTCTAAGTAGCTAATTATAACTATTAAAATTGCATGAAGAGCTTTTTGTATTATCTATAAAAATTCAGCTTGCAGATTTTCACAAATTTCTATCTCTAGAGCAAATACAAATAAGAATAGGAAATTCCCCTCACTACCCCCTTCTTTTGAAAGTTTGCTGCATTTTTATAGGGTAGACAGGTTATGATTTTCTTTAGACAGAAATTCAGACTATTTCTGAAACACTAAACCTCTTCCTTTGTTTGGGGTATTACATTTATGGGAGATGAAATTGCCTGGTTGTGTAGTTACTTACTAGTTTATGTTTTTACAGAAACAATAAGTCTACTCTTTTTAAAAGCCAAGCTTGTACCCATCTCATAAGTTCTTTCATAAAAGTGGATCTTGTTTTGCAGTTAAGACTTATAGGCACAATTCCTTCACCAAAATAAAACTTGTCTTAGTTTTTACAAAGAGTTAAGCAAAGCCTTTGGAAAGAGTTCACAATAAGAGAACTGAAGTGTTTCTTTTTCAATAATGTAAAAGACTGGGAAAACCCAGAGGTTTTTCCTCAAGTAACAAGCATTTTTATGGTAGGCCCTGTGGTTACAAACAGAGAACCTATGTCCATAGTTTGCTCCTGTCAGTCAGCTTGCTGGAACTCCATCCTTTTTCTGTTCCTCTCCAGGCCCTGTGCTTAGGACTTGTCCCAATCCGCATCCTCAGCTGCAAACAATAGAGATCGACTCTGCCATATTTACGCAGAATAAAGAATTAATTGGAAGGATGTTGGATAGCTCTCTGAATCAACAAGAAGTTTAGAGAACTAGCCTAAGGAAACTGGAGAACAAAGAGAGGCCAGAGAGCAAGACTTACAGCCATAGAAATTGTCTAGTTCAGGACGATGCAACAGGAAATTCAGGGAATGCAGCCACTGAAATACTCACCAAAGGACTTCGCTGGTGCTGTAAGTAGACATCGTCCTGCATTGGCCCTCAATTTTGTCGCCACTATAGCCACCGTTTTTTTGTTTGTTTGTTTGTTTTTTCTCAAGCCTAAAGATTCAAAGTGCTGATTGGCAAAGCTTAAATCAAATATCCATGCCCTACCTCACGAAAAGCAAGAACAACTGCTTTACATCATCTTCCACAATGGAATGTGAAGCTCGTCCTCCCACTGATTCCGAAATTTCCTCAAAAAGGAAATGTATTTAATTCTGGGTCACCAAAATTTGACAAATTTCTCTAAGCCCCATCCCTCGAACTCTTTAACATTTATATACACCCTTCTTCTCATACTTACAGTTCCAAAAATATAATGCAACTACTCCTTCATATAATTAAAAACAGTCACCTACTCTTTAGAGAAGACAAACCAAAATTTCATTAGATAATGCCTCAAGCTCAAGCGTGGAACATTGGGATGATGTCTTTCCATCCTTACAGTATATGCTTATCCTTTAGTATTCATGGGGGGAATTGGTTCCATGGACCCATGGATACCAAAACCCATGAAGGCCCAAGTCCTTATATAAAATAGCAGAGTATTTGCATATAACCTACTCACATCCTCTTGTATACTTTAAATCATCTCTAGATTACTTATAATACCTAATACAATGTAAATGTTATGTAAATAGTTGTTATACTGTATTTTAAAAATTGTTATTTTATATTGTTGTATTGTTGTTTTTCATTGTCTTTTTTTTCCCCCCTGAATATTTTCTTTTTTTTTTTTTTTTTTGAGACAGAGTCTCACTCTTTTGCCCAGGCTAGAGAGTGTGCCGTGGCATCAGCCTAGCTCACAGCAACCTCAAACTCCTGGGCTCAAGCAATCCTACTGCCTCAGTAGCTGGGACTACAGGCATGCGCCAGCATGCCCGGCTAATTTTTTCTACATATTTCTAGTTGTCCAATTAATTTCTTTCTATTTTTAGTAGAGACGGGGTCTCACTCTTGCTCAGGCTGGTCTCGAACTCCTGAGCTCAAACAATCCGCCCACCTCGGCCTCCCAGAGTGCTAGGATTACAGGTGTGAGCCACCGCACCCGGCCCCTCTGAATATTTTCAATCAGCTGTGAGTTGAATCCACAGATGCAGAACCCATGGATTCAGAGGTCCAACTGTATTCTAGTACTTGTGGTATTAAATTGTAGAGTTCTTTATTATGAAATCACTTGAATTCAATAGTGGGAGATAGGAAGAGGAATAAAAATTAAAAAATAGTTAAAATACACATATGACACAGCAAGAAGGCTAGAGAAGGTAAAGTTATAGCACTTTTTTCAACAGCTGGTCACGATAGCATTTATGACTTTCCTCCTCTATTAAATATTCCGTGTTTCTTTCACCTTTAACTTGCCTCTCAGTCAGCTGGGGTTCTTTACTCAATGACATAACACCAAACCTTTATTCTTGAGGGATCTGTATCTTGATCTTCCTATTCATATAGAGTTCTGTTAAATTGAACTGCTGGACCTGTTTGTACAAAGCAGCATCATACGAGAGTACCTGTTTTGTTGTTGTTTGTTTGTTTGCTTGTTTTTAGCATGTGTCTTTCATATTTTTCCTGATGTGAGGGTTCCAAAAAGGCTAATCCATTTCTAATTCAACAGAACCATTTTTATGTCTCCTATTGGAAGCATTAACCCTTTAGATAATAAAACCTCTAAACAACAGAGCACAGAACTACAGAGTGAAGAAGCAAACATTTTGCCAGTGGGTAATTAGTTTTAATTATGAGAGGTGCCACCCCACTGCCATTTCCTTGGAGTTGGGGGAGAAACAGCAACTTATATTAGTTCTGGATTTACACTTGTTCAGAGGATAGACAAAATCCTACAGGACAGTGTTCCAACTTGACAGAGTGAGCATTTATCTGACACCTCAACACAGTCTTGAATGCCATTTTGCAAATCTGTAGGGTCGCCTGTTTTGGAAGATAGCGTGCATAAATGCAGTAAATTCCATTGACATTGATCAATTGCCTTACTTTTTTATTGGAAAGCATATATCTTGGTCAGAAGAATTCTTACGTGAGATATCGCACGTGTCTAAGATATTGAGAAAGTTCACAGATGGTAGGTTGGGAGATGACAAACATGGCAGGCAAGAAAATCGGAGCTGACTTCATATTAAGTGTCTATCCCTGTAAGAAAATAATACCTTATTTATCCAGTAGCTGTCTCATTCTTAGGAGAGTCAGAGTCAATTGCTACTACTATTTTTGCTGATAAATTGGCCACTCAGCAAAGGAAAAACACAGTGTGCTACTGAGCAGCATAGTTGTGTGAAGATGCTCTGCTTATTTACATGAGGAACAACCAGTAAATATATGATTTTGGAGGCTGGGGTTCAAGAGTAGAGCAATATTACTTTGAGTATTCACCAGACTCGCAGTGACTTGACCATAGCAAAATTATTCACTTTCTCCTTATTAACAAATTGAGGTTATTAAATACAATTCTTACCTTCCAGTGTTCTAAGAAACCATGCTGTTTTGTCACCAGAGAAAGAAAAGGTAGTCTTTGAGTTTAAAACAATTTATGTCTAGGAGCCACCAACTTCAAGATTAAATAATAAATAAGAGAGTGAAAAAGATAAATTTCCTTAGTACCTAAAATGAAGGCCAGCAGACAACTGCCAGAATCAGGCCTGGATTTCAACTAAATATGACCCTAAATCAGCTGGACTGAGGGGGATAGAAATGGTCCATATTTAGTTTTACAACATATTTAGCTTTGATGCAGGAACAGAATTTACCTGAAAAAAAAAAAATAGCAGAGAACAGCCCTCCTCCAACAAACACCGTCGCCAATGTAGTCTGTCTTCTTGATTCAGAGAACTATGTTCTTGTTAATTAAAAAAAATTCTACAGATATTTTCCTACCAAACGTGAAAATTGAGGCTATCAGCCCATGGGTATCTTCCTCCTTACTCTCCTTTTTTTCCTATATCCTTCAAGAGATGAGAACCACCAGGAAACAAGGTGACAAAAAGTAAGAGTGGGCACAAAGCAATGGCAGACTGCCTGATGAGAGTCGTAGTCACCATAAATAAGGCTCTGTGATCAGGGTGAAGGGTCTCAGATGTCACACATTGAGGGAATTGTGATTTTTTATGTTTTCTACTGGTTCAAGGTCCCAGAGAACCAGGAAAGGAGAACAGATGAGGATCCCACCTTGACTAATCAGAATCATACAGGAATCCCAAACAGAAACCTAGAGTCCTGCTAGGACTAGTGCCCAGCAGCCTTCTCTCCAGATGCAGAGTTGGTCGTCTGAGTGGACAGTGGGCTGGGCAAGGGACAGCTATTCATTTTGTATTAAGATGCATCTCACTGTGACCCACCTCATCTGTAGATTCATAAAGTGGCAAGAATGGTTTGTATGAAAAAAATACTGCAGAACAGGACAATGAGAACATCATTCTGAAGACTCAGGTGTGAAATGGATGTTTGGAAAATAGTAGAATAGTTTATATTCAGTTAGTTGGTTCAAACAATATTTATTAGGTGCCTGGCAGTATCCATACACTGATGGTCTATAAAAAATAAAACATACATAATTCCTACCTTCATACAGATTCACTCTAGGTGGAGATATGGCCAAATAAATGGGCACTTATAATATCTTATAGTAAATTTTTCAAAAAGGGAGTAATAGAATGCCACAGAAACACAGTGAAGGAGATTTAAGAAATTCAACATTCAGTCTTCTTACTGGAAAAAAATTGAAGATCCATTTTAATAGAAAGAGAAATAAAGGAAAATTAAAAGTTTCATAATAAGATAGAACAATATTTAATAGGACAAGTGACTATAGTCAACGATATGATATGGTATACTTTAAAGTAACTAAAAGAGTGGAATTGGAATGTCCCTAACACAAAGAAATGATAAATACTTGAGGTAATAGATACCTCAGTTATCCCGATTTGATTAATACACATTGTATGCCTGTATGACATCACATGTACCCTATAAATATATACAACTATTACATACTCATAATAATTAAAAATATATTTTTTAAAAAATTTTAATAATATGGTTGTCTTTTAAAAGTCTGTGAACGCTGAAGTCAATTAAGCAGAGAAATAAATCAAAATAATTTTGAATCTAACACAAGTCTAAATACAAATGTTAAAACGTATTTCTTAAAGGAATGAAATAGAAAATATATAAACTGTATGTTTAATATATTCAACAGCTTATATGAGTGCAGGGAAACAAAATATTGGTATGTCTAGTCATAAAAATTATAAAAAGTAAAATCACACAAACCTTACTACAAGAAAGTTTACTAATGGCATATATTTTTGAAAATTTAATAGAATACTATGTATACACATAAAGCTTAAAATTTTAATAAAATAGAAATTTCAAAAATTGATTTAAGGAAAATAGGCATTTAAATAATCTAATAAGACAAATAATAGTTATCAAAGAATTGCATTAAATGCAAGGTCACAATTCTAGGTATTTTTATGAAGACATTATTTTAAATTTTCATACAAAAGATAATTTTTGTACTGATTAAATATTACAAAAGGTTTCAGCTTGTCGGCTGATGAAGTTAGTATAATCTTGATGCCAAAACTTGACAAGGATACCACATAACCTACAGACCAATTTCATTTGTGAGATACAAATTATTCTATACAAAATACTAGCAAATCTTTTAAAAAATTTTCTTAATGCTTTTTAATTTCAAAAGTAATATATATCATAACAACTAAAATAATTTTAAAATGAAATTTTAGCAACTAGTACCCTAAGAAGTATTAAGAGAATAATATAGCAAGAGCAAGTAGGGTTCATTTCAGTCAATATCAATTACAGAACATTAGAAAATTTATTAGTGTCTAGGAGCTCTTCATTATCTCAATATGATAGGAACTGATCTTTAGAAGTAAATTCACTTAAAATGGAAACCATGCTTTCATATTAAGTAGTTTTTTAAAATAAAAAATATGATTAAGAATTTAAATAAAACTAAATAAAACTAAAATTTGTGAATTGTATTTGTTTTTATGTAACAAATGTTATTGAAATTGAAACTATGAGCCAATTTCTAGAATAAAATAAAAATGAATCAATACTAGGAATTTAAAAAATATTTCTCCAACAAAATTATAAGATCCCATTTTCATAATTATCATAAAAAGGTCCTTCTGGCAAAATTTCTAGAGTGTTCCATTCATTTTCCAAGGACCTTTTGATACACTGAGAGTCAAGCATTATCTCTTAAATGCATTTAATGTCATCAAACTTTTTGGTGTTTTCTTCTTCGAATACTGACTGGTTTAAATCTCTTAGACCCTCTTGTATCAATGGATTTAAGTATGATTTTAGTAATTGTTCAACATTATTTTTCTTAATTTCATGAAATCATATATGTATTTTTACAACATTTGCTTTCAGCTTACAATTAATTTGAA
This sequence comes from Avahi laniger, assembly GCA_963575035.1. NCBI lineage: Eukaryota > Metazoa > Chordata > Mammalia > Primates > Indriidae > Avahi > Avahi laniger. The sequence goes on along the minus strand of CAUYSK010078740.1, from coordinate 58,572 downwards.
TGTTTGATGTTTACCGTCTAAAGGCAATGAATGACTTAGTAGTGTAATATTCATAACAAAGGAACTAAATTTAAAAGTGTTCAGTTCTCTAGTAAATATTTTGTATTTCGATTACTTTTTACTCATTTAATCTTATGAGTTTTGGGGACTTGAATAATAACTATTTTGATGAAGTCACATATTTTCCTGTACCTTCTCCCTTATACACATCATCAATCTTTATTTTACCACAAGAAAAGGGAAAGAAGGGGAAATATGTATCTCCAAAGTTACAAAAACTTGTATACAGAAAAAAATACCTAATTAGAAAAAAATCATTTAAACTAGAACTACACAGAAAAATCCTCAAAAGTATTTTTATTTTAAATCCCAAATTAATTCTTAATTGGTTAATATGTAACTACTAGAAACACTATCATTCAAAACCCAAGCTAAGACAAAGTCAAATTCTAGCACCACTATTATTTAACATTGTTTTGGAAGTTCAGATCAAATAAGTAAGACTAGAAAAAAAGCAAAACAAATTTTCTGAAAATTGATAAAATTATTGATATTTAAAAACAATGTAATTGTGTAATTAAAAAAGCTAAAAAATCAGTTAAAATATTATTGAAATAATATGGGAAATTCCTCTCTTATTTAGTAGCAGTAATTAGGTCTATTGCTTATAAAATTTCTAAAATTGTACTAGGGATTTATTCTATTTGTAATAGCAGCAAAACACATAAAATGTTAGAATATTTAGCCAAATAATGAGCTTACATGCAGAAAAGTACACAACTTTACTGAAGAACATAAAATAACAAATAAATGTAGAAACAAAAACATTACTAGAAAGACTTAATAATCAAGATATTAATTACCCTAAGATTAATTTACATAAGTAATGCAATCATAATCCCTTTATGAGAAACCTCACAAAATAATTCTAATTTTTATCTGGAAGAATACACTGATGAAATTAGTCAGAAGAAAAAATGAAGAACAAGTCATGAGGGAAACTTACATTATCAGAAATAAAAATTATAACACAGCGAGGAATGACAGATCATTGGAACAGAATGGAAACTCTAGAAACAAGATATTTACACACTCACAGTGTAAGGCTACATGTAAATGATAACTGTGGCACCTAAATTCATTAAGAAAGTATTGAATTAATAAATAATTCTGGGACTTTTTTTAGTTAGGGAAGAATTTAACTATTATTTTTAAAATCAGAGCTACCCAACAGGCAGATGGAAATATGAATCTGATGTTGGACATTGCGGAGATACATAAACGCCCAATCTTTTCAAGTCATTCATGGTCAGAATTGTAGGAGGGCCTGTATGAATGGAAAGGATGAGAAAGAAATAGACTGGGTATACAACTTCGAGGAATTACCATATTTACGGGCAGAAAAGAAAAAGAGTGTATCAACAGAACCTGGGTCCTCAAAGCCTAGAAAGCAAAAGGTATCAAAAAGGAGGCACTGTAAAAAAATAAAAGCATCAGAGAGATTGAAGAAAATACTGGATTTGACAATAAATAGGTCTTTGGGGTTTTGTGAAAGAACAGAAATGAGTTTACAAAAGGTAAAGGAAAAAATAGATGATAATTACATTCAAAGGTAAACTCGACAATTAAAATATTTGGCTGTGAAACGAAGGGGAGAGACGAGATGACAAAAGCATGTTTTAGGCAGTCATGCCAGGCTCTTCCATGTGCCATGAAGTATTTTAGCCTTTATTTTTGTTTGTAATATTTTCATGCATTATTTAGGAGGAGGCATACATTTATTGGTGTATAATTTAATAGTAAAATTCACCCATTGTAGTTACACTGTTCTACGAATCAACAAAAGTACAGGGTCTTGTAGACACCACTACAGTCAAGATACAGAACATTTTCATGACTCCAAAGGTTCTCTCCTGCTTCTTTGTAATAAGACCCCATCCAAACCACAAACCTCGGGTATCCACTGGTCTTTTCTCTGTCCCTATAGCTTTGCCATTTTCAGAGTGAAATATAAATGGAATCGTATAGCACATAGCTTTTTGAGTCTGGCTTCTTTCACTTCGCATAATACTTTTGAGATTCATCCATGTTTAGAATGTGTCCTATTTATCGCTGAGTAGTGTTCCATTGTATGGGTGTGCTACAATTTCACCATCATCAAAATGAATCCTCACAACTATCTGTTGAAGAGATGTTATTATCTCCACTTTATGATCCAGGAGGTTATTGAGCTTCTTGAAACCCAAGGCTAATAAGAACCGGAGCAGGGATTCAAGACAGGCCTGTTTAACCTCAAATCCCAGGGAATGAATATTCTTCAGACACTGAAAAAGTAATTAAAAAACAAAAAGGAGAGAAAGAAGGAATGGTTGCAGGTTTAGAAGATAGGGCAGATGATTTTTAGAAATTTTACTAACAATCTGTCTCTCATTGAAAATCAAGATAAAATATTTGTTTTTATTAAAACAAACTTGTGCTTTTTGAAGTTTTATGCCTCCCCTACACCCTTTTGTGTCTTTCGCTGTTTTAAAAGATAATATAAGAATTTGAGAGAACTCAATCCACTTTGCACCCCTGGAACGTTTTAAAGATCTTGAAGCAAATTGAACTTCTGATTTGGATCTGTTCCTGGGGGACATTTGCCACAACCACATGCTTCCATCAAATGTACAGTACATGATCAGAAGGATTCATACTATAGATAGAAAAAGGACAAACTGCATTTGAATCTGTTCATTTCTAAATTTAACGGTTCATTTTTGTGTTTATGTAGAGCAGCATCAAAGCTCTGCTTTGCCAATACTGTATTTTATTTAATTCTTAGATTTATACTAATTCATCCATTGCCTGACTTTTGAATATCTCATCTTCTTACAGGAATGATTTTGTGCATATTTAGAAAACAAGTTGATCAGAATTCCTGCTGCTTTTGGTCCCACAGCAAGTTCCCCTCCTTTTTTTGAAGATAATAAAGGCACCCTGCAAGGGCCACCACAAGGGAATGTGTTTCACATCACAACACAGATGGCTTGTTTACACCATTTCCCCTTCTTGTAGAAATTTTTAGGGATGAATTCAAATTTTACTTCTTATTGCATTATGTGTCTTATAATTTCATTCTTGTCAAAACCTTGTTTTGCCCTTGAAACAGGGTAAGAAATTATTCTGCCTTCATTCCTTATAATACATAAAAATTGACAGGAATCAGAGGAAATAGGTACCTCTTCCTAGCTGTTTGCTAACTTTTAAATAACTTTTTACTTAATCCTAGAGATCATTCAGTGCCTTGATATTAACAAAGTGATGTCTAGAACCCCTCTCTTGAATTTTGGACCATTTATTTAACTCATTAAATGATTTGAATATCATCTTTGGTCCTATATCTAAATGTTTCAGGTCAGTCTTTTTTCTTTAAGCACAACATTATTGATAAAGACTAGAACAATGGTTCTCAGACTTTATCATAATTTAGAATGACCCAGGAGCTTTTAAAAACAGTGGTGCATGGGTCCTGTTACCACAATTTCTCAATTAGTTGTTTTCGGGTAGAAGTGCCTAAGCATCAGAATTTTTAAAGTTTCCTCAGGTGATCTTAATAAACAACCCGGGTGGCAAAACCCTGGCCTAGAATCTATAATCAGACATTCAATAGGATGCCAATAAAGGACTTCATTTGCTTTTTTTCTTCAACATCCTTATAAAATATGTGCTTACCATTTAAGGTTACAGGAGTGCATAGATGTGGGAAGGTTTCCATAGTGATGAATATTTATGGAAAGAGTGGTAGCTCTCCTATCACGCATCCAACAGGTTGGTGAGAGTGTTTTGTAACCTTTTGTAAGAATAGAGTATTTATCTAGTTCCTGGACAAGTTTTTATTCTAGTGCCTTACCCTGAATGACATTCATTAAGCTCTGTTCACAAAATTAAAGAGCGATCCATTCTCCAATGGTAAAGAATCCACCCAAAAAAATTACACTTCCATTAGAAACTGTAAGCCAGGCTGACTCAACCTCAGCACTATCCACCTCTGGGCCAAATAAGTCTTTGTTAGGAAGGCTGTCTTGTGCATGCAGGATGCTTTGCAGCATCCCTGGTTCCTATCCACTTGATGTCAGCTCCAGCCCTCCAGTTATAAAACCAAAAATGTCTCTAGACATTGCTAAATACCTTCATAGGGACAAAATTGTCCCCAGCGAGAAACACTGTTCTAAGCATATAATGTAATTTTATACCTAGATGGAAATGTTTTTATCAGGATCATTACTATTGGAACATTGATATGTGCCCACATGTTGTCATACTCATTTTTTATTAAATATCTGGAGTATTAAATATCTGTTATCAAAACTATGGCAAAAGGTTCTTGTCAAATTGGGCCATACACTGTTATATCAATATTACTGTAAACTTTTAAAGCATCTAACATGAAGGATACTCTGTTCTTATCGCTGTAGAGTATCAGGTAGCAAGGAAGACAGGAAATGTAAGAAAAAAGGTAATAGCAACACTGAGTGCTAGTGTTAGAACCCTCTTTCAAACGCTTTGGCCCTTTGGCATCCTGGAGTTGTATACAAGAAAACAAAGACTAAACTTGCCACATTCCTAGGAGATTCTGTTGATTCAATTCTTTCTTCACTTTCATGACCCCTCAGACTTGAACAACCCATGCCCCGCTGTATGGGTTTAGAAGACATTATAAGAGAGGTAGAACAAATTAGCTTATTGTTGTCATTTTATCCTTAACTTGGTAATCATCTATCTTGTGAATTATTGACACTTTGAATTTTTCTCTCAAAAAGCAATTGTGGATAGTGTCTTGACTAAAAAACTGAGCCCCAGTGGCATTGCTTAGATCTTTACATTTCTTGCCAGCATAAGTCAATCAATATGACAATTATTGAAATTGTATTAATCTTATACCAACTAGGAGAAAGGTAAGACAATATAATCTTCTATAAATATATGAATTTAATAAAGATAGAAACATTAAAAAATATTTAAGAACAGTGGGAAAGATATATGATTTAGAGCAGCTTTCATTCTGAATTCCTAGATATTAAGCGGGGAGTTTCAAATATTTCCCAATTTTAAATTAAGACCCTGGAAACAAGGAATTTACTCTAAATGCTCAGTGAGTGGGAGATGCAGCAGTTTATACTACAGTTCAATAAAGGAAGTTCTCATTAAGGGAAAAGAACAGTCAGAGACTTCACAGAAGATCCGGGAATTTATCTGTTTTTTGTAGAAAAATTAAATCTTATACGAGTTTAGAAAGATGAGGAAACTCCAATGGCAACAGAAGAGTAGATAATGTCCAGGAGAATAGAGAAAGAGAGAGAGAGAGTAGAGAAAGCACCAGGGTGAATTGGTGCTTTAGAGTAGTCTTTAGAAAGATTACACATGTACAGACTGTATTAAAGGAGGATGAACACTGCTAGATTAAACCAGGTTTAAAAATGTGGAATGGAGTGAATATAAAATACTGACAGAAGAGTAATATTGGAAACTCTGTAGGTACACTGTCCAAAAATAGAAATCAGTTGTCATGCATCATGAGATGAGGCTGAGGGCTCCGTGTGTGTGTGTGTGTGTGTGTGTGTGTATAATCATATACTACCATTTTTATTTGATTGAGATAATTACAGGGCATGCCATTATTTTTCATAGGAGTTAGTAGGAATGTTTCTTGGGATTCAGGATCCTGTCCAACAATGAAGACCCATTCTCTCTCTCTCTCTCTCTCTTTCACACACATACACATGCACACACACAAACAGAACTGGCGGGATTTTTCAAGTCTAAACTGTAAATCATCTTTGATTGTCTGGTAGCATAAAGCGTTCTCTTCAAATCCTGTATCAAAAGAAGACAATAAAAGCTACATATAAAATCACATATACTAATCATTTCCAAATATATATATATGGAAATAAATGTGAAGATTCACCTACACATGTTTATTGCATATATAATATATATGCAATATATATTAATATATGTATATATTAGAAGGAAATGCAGCATTGTTATTCCAGAGTATTTGAATTATGAGTACAAGTGAAAGGCATATTTTTATTTTCATCTTTATATGTACCTTAATTTTTCACAATTAACATTTATCATTATGTAATCAGAAAATATATATAGGTTGAGCATCCTTAATCTAAAAATTTTAAGTCTTAAATGCTCTAAAATCCCAAACTCTTTTTTTTTTGGCTGGGGGATGGGCATATTTGTAGCTCTGGCTTGGGTGGTGCAAAGGCGATATACGTAACCAAAACGTTTTGAGCACGGACGTGACGCCGCAAGTGAAAACTCCCACACTCAACCTCATGTTACAGTCAAAACAGAGTCAAAACTTTGTTTCATGCACAAAATTATTTAAAATACCAAAATTATTTCAAGTTACCTTCAGGCTATATGTATAAAATATATATGAAACATACATGAATTTCATGTTTAGACTTGAGTCCCAGCCCCACATATCTCATTACATATATGCAAATATTCCAAACTCTGAAAAAATACTAAATCTGAAACACTTCTGGTCCTAAGTATATCAGATAAGGGATACTCAGCCTATATCAATATTAATAATATTAATGATATTAATGAACCAGACACTATGCTAAATCTTTGTAATACTTTGTCAAGATTATCTCGTTAAGTTCTTAAAACAGCCATTCCTGTTATATCTTATATTAGCCTATAATGCAGGTGAGAAAAATGAGGATTAGAAAGGTATTCCAATATACCAATTGATATAGTTTAATAGTGCAAAAGCTAAGGCTGCACCCAATCATCATAACTCAAGAGCCTGTAATTTTAACCTTGGAAAGCACTGACTCCCTTAATAAAAATAAGACGATGGAAATTTGAGAATACATGGTTAAAGCTCAGAAGAGTACGTTAATTCCTGTAAAAGTTCTAATGCTCTCCCATTCCTCTACATTTATGCCATATTTTATTTTCATTAAACCCAAGGGGAATTTCACCTATTAGCCATGTGGTTTCATGTTCTTTGTAAGTGGCCCCCATCATTTTAGGGATGCATATACCCTATACAGAATTCATAAGATGCTGTCCCTTCCTAAAAGTCAAAACCAATATGTATTTTTTAATAGTTTATTTCATTCACACGCTGCAGCTGAAAGGTTAAGAATGACTCTTCTGTGTAGTAGTGACTACATGTTCTTGAAGAACATTAGTTAGTTCTCAACCTTTTCTGCTATTACACCAGTTATATATTAGCCTAAATGTCACTTTTTATGAATTTCAGGAACATAATTTAGCATGTAACTAACTCAAAACTAATAATAAAGCTAAAAGCTATATATTTACTTTCAGACATCACATTTTAAGCAATAGTACACTATTTTTTATTTTATAAAAATAATCTAAATGTTTTCCATTTCACTTTCAGTGTTTTCCCAAAGTGAAAACTGACTCACATTTTACATGTAGTAAGATTTCTAGGACAGTCTTTATTTAAACAATTAAAACGCTATGGCACAAGAAAGACTGTATTCAGCATAGCAGATATAGAAGTAAGATGTATTATAATTCTAACTCGAGTCATTTATTATACATCACAGGGGTATAACAAAAATTTTGAGGATCACATGCTATGCACTAGACCATTAAATCAACCTAATTGAGGTTAAAATTAAATGTAATTTAAGATTATAGGAAAGCAGTTCATATCTATAATCCTTAATCACTCAGTAAAGAAAACTTTTTGAATTTTTTATACAGATGATACTGACTAAAAGATAGTCTGACATCAAGCAAATCTAAAACCAACATATATGTGTGTGTACATGTATTATATATGTGTATGTATACATATATATATGTGAAATAAATATTCAGAGAGGATAAAGAAAGCTAAATATTTTTACAATTTTGACACTTTATCTACTTTGAAACAAAACCTCCAATAGATATTTTTTATTCCTTTTTCTGAAACAATATACCACTCATTGGTATAGGACAGAAAATCAAATAAAAGTCAGAATATGCAACAAGTAAAAGGTTATGTGGGTTTTTAATATTCTCGATATCATGGAAGTTTAGCTCTTAATTATCAAATACAGACTATCTTATCTACTATGGCTTGTTTGACTTTAGCTAGAAATAGAAAACAGTTTCAACTTTTGGCTTAGAATTGATTATAATATTAATGGACAAGAATATCTGTTGTCATTTTCCATATTTAGATAAATGACACTCATTGTACCATTCAGGATATGGCTGAAGCATATTCTTCTTGATTGCTGTTTACTTTCTCATAAAACTGCCTGGAACAGTTTTGTTCACTCAGCAAAAGTATTTCACCCACAATCACTGTCTGAAGTCTCTTCCAGCACTTTTAAAGCTTTCAACTTTGAGAGACAGGGCAAGGCTCATCAACTACTTAATGCAATGGCATTTAAACATTTTTATTATGGCTCACAATAAGATATATTTTATTTTGTGATTCCATACAAGCATCTGTTTTTATGTATGTGAAGATAACATATATCCTGAAACTTGACACTATTTAAATTTACTGACTGCAATTCACTCTAATAATTTCAATTCTGCTCTATTCTATATTATTATATAATATTTTATTAAAATTTTAAAAAGTTGGTTATGACCGATTTAATTGATTTAAAACCCATAATGGGTTGCCACCCTGGTTTGAAAAATACTGACTTCTTTGTTTAAAGTAACCACTTTTTCAGTAATCAAAGATGATTTCTATTAGCTGTAAAACTTCTTGGCAGATTTGGATTCATGTTAATCAAATACGTCTGCATGATCGGCATAAGCTTAACTTTTTATCTTTGACCTATTACATTGACTGAGACAACTACTGCATTTTTTGCTACCTAATAAGAAAAGTATAATCTCATACGTGAAAATTTATATATTTATTTAGGAGATAGATATATTTTGCATATTTATCTAGTCAAGCAAATAGAAAAAAAATGGACTTTGAGATTTAGCTTCCTTGTCTTCATTGTTAATGACAACACCATGATCTGTCTTTATCCAAATAAAATGTTTTGGAGTTTTTACATACATGAAAAATTCCATGTCTGGGATTTTTTTACATGCATTAAAAAGATGTGCTAGAAATTAGACCCTAACTTGAAGCCCATGACTTCCAATTTCATCAGTGGCCCTAGATGATTAACTTTCCTATTCTTTTGTCCCTGTATATTTATACAGACCTCAGTTGATGTTTCAAAAGTAATCTGTCGAAATACATTAATTTGAAATTTTCTCTATTGAAGAAATACACTTGTTCTCTCAATTGGACGTTATTCATATTTTATTTGTAAAGGTGACGCTATTATCATTTTTTCAAATAAAAGGAACAGATTAGACATTAACAGCAAAAAATTCCCAAATATATTTTCTCCTAGTCATCTTTCAACCCAAATTTTTAAAAATGAATTTTTGAGAGGATAGTATAAATTAATGAAAATTGGAAGGAAAGAGAAGAAAGAAGTATGAGCAAGAAAAGAGAATAAAAGAATAGGTGAATATCACCAGCAGCTTACATTTAACTTAAAATTGTACAAGACGGCTGGAGAGCTGGTTAAAAGTATTGATTCCTAGATGCTTATCAGCAGGTACCTGGCTCATAGCAAGGAAAGCAAAAAATCTTTCATGTAGAAATAACCCAAATACTCATTAATACATGAGTGGATTAATAAAATGTGGTATATGTATACCATGGAATACTACCCAACTACAAAAAACAGTGGTGATCTAGCACCTCTTATATTATCCTGGATAGAGATTGAGCCCATCCTTCAAAGTGAGGTATCACAAGGATGGAAACACAAACACCACAGGTACTTGCCATCAAACTGGTACTAATTGATCAACACTAAGGTGCTCACATGGTGGTAATATTCACTGGGTGTCGGTCAGGTAGTGGGGTGGGAGAGTCGGGGATAGAGGGGTTGGGCGGTAAACTCACAGCTAATGGAAACGGGGCCCGCTTTATGGGGGAAGGACACGCTCGTAGCCCTGGCTTGAGTGAGACAAATGCATTTCACGTAACCAAAATGTTTGTACCCCCATAATATCCCAAATTAAAAAATAAAAAAATACTAGATGTCAAAAAAAAATTAGAAAATGATGATACTTGTACAGAATTCCAGGTTGCACAAATGAGGCTACCAAGGGCAACTGGACCAGGGGCTGAAGGACCAGTAACTCCAGTCTTGGGAATTAATTCTCTGTCACCCTCTAGCCCATACAGCCATTATTTATTGTTCACCCATTCAGTAATATTTACCAAGTATTTGTGTAGATAATTTTAAATGGGGATCAACTAATGTATATTGTTTAATCGTTTAATAACAAAGAGAGAGATTGCTTTGATCAATCCAAAAAAAAATCTTTCATTAAATAAAGGTAAGCCTCTCACACTGAAATTGGTTCAAAGCTAGCTCTGTCCCCGTGGTGTAAAGTCAGACGAGGTAGCTGAGAAGCAGCATCTTGGTTGCTATAGACAACCCAGTTTTAACCAGTAAACTTAAGGCAGAGACAGAATCAAAAATTCTTCCACCTGCCCCTGTGCTGATGTTTGCACTGTGTCAAAAGTTTCAATGCGTATGTGTGAACTCAAAAAGTAATCAAATATAGACTATGTCCTTAGATATTACCCCTGCCTAATCCCTACAGTATATTTAAACTTAATTTATAATTATCTTAGTAAAATATGCTTCTAATACACTTTAAACTCTTTTAGTATTAATATTTCAAATTATTCCTTATTAGTTAAGAATGCTGAGACTAAAATATTAATTTAATTTCAAATTATTCCTTATTAATTAAGAATGCTGAGACTAAAGTATTAATCAATTTTATAATTCCAGTTATTGTTATAACTCACATTCACTGCTTTAGCTATTAATTGTGTACAGATCTAATTTCTTAAAAATAGAGATAACCAGTCTTAAAATCAGAGACAATGACTATTTCCTCGATAGAATTTTGATGTGAAACACATTCTCAATGCCAAATATCTTATGTTCTAATAGTAAAATCAATACCAATGAACTGACCTTTACTCCCCCAATACCTGATCTTGGAAACATTAGTTAATGCTTGCTTTTATGCAAACAACCTTTAGCCCTTTGTCATTTGCTATGAAGATCTCATAACTGTAAATCAAGAAATTTGTATGGGAGAGGAACAGAGCCAGTTCCCAAGGCATTATGAATACTATCAGCAAGAAGTTTTGAGGGAAAGCAAAACTAGATCCAAAGCTACTGGTTTTCATTTAGAAGATAGGGTTGTTCTATAGAATGTCATCTTTCAAATAAAATCCCTGTAGGACATATCCATTTGTAACTGTGACAATTAACAGTTTCTATTTCCAATTTGAAAATTGTGAGGTAGATAGTGAAGATTATGATGAGTATTTACTCAGGTTATTTCTGCCATAAGACTTTCTTAGTTTTCTACGTTGTCTCTAGAGTATGCTGTGTTCTTTGCAAAGGGAAAACCAAAATTGCTTTATTAAGTGACCCTTGAAAATTCCCCCAAATCCCCATTTGGTTTGGATTTCCCTTAATCTATTCTAGGATGAGAATATAGTAGAGGAAAGCATATGGTCCTAATAGATATTCAGACCAGATGTTAGTTGTCTAATATGTATCCTATTCCTGAATGGCTGAGCAGAGGAGTCTATAAGAGAAGATGGAGAAGTCGTTAACTAGAGACCTTGGCCATTCTGCTATTCTCACCAGTTTACAAAAGTTAAGAGTTCCAGATTGCAGTACCTCCGGTTCTGTCACTTTGAATTTCTGGATAACGTTAGCAGCATTAAACTTGTTGCATATACACATGAAGGGGGAGGGGAACCACACCTGAGATCAGATCCAAGGCATGTATTAGAAACAGGCCTGGGGACCGGGTTCAGTGTTTAGACACATCTCTATTGTCTATAGCAAGGAACACATAAAACCTCCTCAAGGAGTGAGGTATTGCCCCCTTAATTCTAAACCAGGTCATATCCCAGAGACATTGTCTTAATTCCTGTGACCTAACACAGAGCTTGCTGCCCAACAGGACCACAACATATATTAATTGAATAAATTAATTGAAGCAAATTTATGCTAGCATTTTTGGAGACCAGTGTTCTGAATGGAATTGGACAGCTTGAGTTTGAGCAATGTAAGCAAAATTAAAAAGTTATATTATATGTACTCCTTGGAATTATTAAAATCAGTTGTAGTTTTGTTATTAGAGTGATTATATCTCCTTTGTTTCTTCAAGTGATAAGGCACACTCTTACTGCAGAGAAAATAGTTTCATTTAACACATAAGACATTAAGAGGCTTTTGAAGCCCATATACTAAAGTACCTTTTAAAAAAAATTCACAAGAAGTTATCTATACCAGTAGCCACCACAAAGGTGGAATAACAAGATTTGATAAGCAAGTATTAGATCTGTAGATTAGGAATGTAAATGATCTTTCTTTTCAGTTGTTGAACACTACAAAAAAAAAACATGAGTATGAAATGAAACATTTTACACATGGATAATTATGAAGAGAGACACAAATATGGTACAAAATTGAAAGCCTTCTCTTTCTACATAGAGAAAAGACAACATTGCCCTTTACAGGCCAATTGGAAAGACTTTTTAATGAGAAGTATGGTTTGGAGGATAAATACTGTATGTTATTGTTTTAATCCTTAAAATCTGTTTTTACTAATTGATAATCGCTGGCAAGTAAGGACTGTTAGTGATAAATATAGTTATGATGCTTCCCTCTTCATTTGCAATGAAAATCTGGATTTTTTTAAAAAAAAATTTTAATCAACAGGAGCTGGAAAGAGAGAACAAGGTCATGCACTGCCTACAAATGATACATACCATTCTAATGCTGAAAGCACTGGCATTGTCACAAGATCTCCAATGAGCTCTTCTTTAATGATGACTTTTCCTCCAATCACAAAAGGTTTTAGGGCCTTGACTTTAAGTTCAATGAGATAAATGAATACATCAAAGAAAAAGATACCATAGCAGTCCTCCTGGAGGTAATCAGCAGAAACTCACTATGGTTTTACTGGGAGACTCTCTGGGGAATCAAAATTGACTGGCACATGGAGGACCCTGCTTGGAAAATTCAGTAAGCAAGGGAATTCTGCATGTCCCCAAAGAGGGAAACGCAGCAAACACCCTGGAGCTGAAAACATCCTAGTGAGGATACCTCTGCTGGGATAAAAGACTACGGGCTCCCAATTCTTATATCTCTCCAGTTGGAGTCAATGCCCCTGGAGAGGCTTCAGGGTGGCTGAGCTTAGTTATCTCTCTGCCCTAGAACTAGGCCCTCCCTAGCAGAAGGTGGGGAGAAAATGGACCTGGCTCACTTGGCTTTTTTAGTGGGATGCCAGAATCCGGAATTACCTTTTTACCAAAACCACACATAATGGGTGACAGATAATTTTCTGAGCAGCTAGAGTGCCATAAGGAAGAGGATAGGATGCTGGCAACCAAACACCCAACAGTGTCCAAGACCAAAATAAAATACTTATCATCCAACATGGTATACCTCAAGCATCAGAAAAAGAAACTGACATCTATGGCAGTACTTACACAGCCTATACGATCTGCGAGACCCTAGAAAGGTAAGTATAGGAGGGGAAAGAGAAATTTCAGATGTTGGTCACTTGCTTTAAAGAAGACATTATATGTAGTAGGTGGGTAGATGTAGTACGTGCATTCAGTCATTTGATATCCATGATGACATAATTAAATGGGTTCTACCAATTTACCCTTTTAGAGATAAGAAGACAGAAGCACAGGAAGATTAAACAAGCACACAAAGATTAAAAGGGGAAACTGAAGGGTGAATTCGGGTGCGCTGGATTCCAAAGCCAGCACTCTTCCCACACTAATACACATGCCTGTATCAGAGTCGGGGCTCTGCCTGCATGCAGGAATTGCTACTTTATACCAAGCCTCAGAGATACCAGCTCTGTCTGAAGGGGAGAAAGAATAGCTGAGAGGGAAGTTGGCAGGAGTGGAGGAAGATGTCTGTAATTTTATTTTCCAGCCAGTCATGAAGGACTGCTTACTTTATGCTAAGGAGTCTGGGCTCTTTCCAGTAATGGATAAGGGCGTAGGAAAAAATTGTAAAAGAGGGAAATATACAATTAGATTTTTCTTTAAATACGATTCTCATGGCCTTTTAAAGAAGGAATTCGATGATGGCAAAGCTAGTGGCAGTGATTTCAGAAAGCTATCACATCCATCTCTTTGAGCATTTATAGCAACAGTGAACATGGAAATGGAGAGTAGATGAAATGAGAAATTTAGATGAGTTTGGGGAGACTTGATGACCAATAGAATTTGGTACATGTGGGAAAGAAAAGCAGATTTCCAGATTTCTGGCTTAGGTGCCTGGACAGATCATTCCCTTAGATCAATGGTTCTCATACTCTAGCATGCAACAGAATCACCTGGGGGCTTGTCAAAACACAGATTGCAAGGCCTACCCGAGTTGCTGATACAGTAGGCCTGGAACAGGGCCCTAGAATTTGCATTTACGACAAGTTCCCTGGTGCTGCTGATCCATCATTTAAAAGCCTATGAAGCAGGATTTATTATTAGCTCCATGTTATAGAAGAGAAAAATCAACATTTAAGAGACAGATATTAATTAATTTATCTAACATCAAACAACAGTTTCACTCCAATGTCTCTGCATGTAAACACTACACACACTGCCTCCCAGTATACGGGATAAGAGATGCAAGGAAAATAAATTAGAGTTTGGGTGGGAGTCAGGAAGTAGACCAGGGTAGCAGGAATATTTGAGAAATAATGAGTTTAATTTTAAGTATGTTGAGTTTGAGACCTATAGGAGTTTGAAAATACGTGTATACAGACAGGGCTAGCTTAAAAAGATAGATTTAAAAGTCATTTCCACATAAATGGTAAATGAAGACATAACAATAGAGAAGATCATTTTGCAATGAAATTATGAGACAGTGTCTGAAGATGGTAACATAGGGAATGTCATTTTTAAAAGAACAGACAGTGAAGCTCATAAAAGAAACTGAGGCATAAAAATTACACCAGGAAAGTATAATATTCAGAAATCAAAGGGTCTAAAGTTTGAGAAAGTTCTAAGATGAAATTACCCATTGACAGTGCTAAATGCTGCACAGAAGATTTATATAGAACTGGTTGAGCCCACCCTTACCTGTCCCTCTGAGGGCAAGGTCTGCGCCACACCTAATTGAGTTTCTCTCCTCTTTATTCTCTGGACCCGAACTGTTAAATCCTCTGGTATTTTCATATCCTGGTCTAAGGAGAAACATCCATGAAAGCATCCCCTTTGATATCAAAGATCATTAGAATTGCTTATGGAATTAGAAAAAGGTGCAGGGTTTTTTCTAACCTTTTATACTATTTACTATGAAAAATTTAGGTAAGTACTAGACTATCTAGAACAATGACTTTCAAAGTATGGTTACAGGATCAGCAGCACCACCTGGGAACTCCTGGAAATGCAAATTTCTCAGTTCTCACCATAGTCTTACTGAAGGAGAAACTCTGGGCACGGTAATGTGTGTTTAAACAAGCCCTCTACAAGTTTCTTCAGCTTCCTGACATTGGAGAACACTGATTGAGAACAGTTGAAATGCCATTCACCGGTAACTTCAATTAAGAAGCCAAAAGTACCCTGCAAAAAGTTCTGGAAGAGATCTCTGAAAAAAAAAAAAAATCAAAATCTAAGCCCCATTCCTTCCATAAGTCTTACACTTTATTAAGAGATATGACATTATAGTGATGGAGGTAATATAAATGGGAAGGGATTTGAGTATATTTTGTAGTATGCAAACAGGAGCTTATTGATTTAACACATTTTCATTTAAAACCTACTAATTGCTAAACACTAAGGAAATAGGACTAAACAAGTTAGTCATTATATCTGCTGATAGATGTTATGCTAAAGACATCACATCACCTTCCCTGAGAACATCAGACAATTGATTTACAAGAAAGATGGGTCTAACTCCACCAGATTTCTCTGGAAATGCAAGTCATGGTATTTGGTACAGGAGAAGTGTTCTGTGAAATCCAAAATTCTTTCCTGTTTATTTGCCCTCCAGATATTGTTACCAACTTTTTCCCAATTTTCTCTGCGTGTGCATGTGTGTGTATAGGTATATACATGTACCTATACTGTATATATTTCCAAATATTGTCTTTTGTATCATCATCTTCCTTAATTTGAAACTCTACTTATGTTCTTATTAAAGACATGATAACTAGGTATAATCAATCTACATATCCATCCATGGACTGTCCAGCCTAATAAATAAAACATTATCAATTCAGCTAAAACCCTCTCAGATCTCATTCCTGACGCTTTTCCTTCAGGATAACCATTATTTGCTGTTTATCAGTCAATGGATTTATTTATGACTTATACATTTGCTCTATCCTTAAGCAATATGTAGTTTTTTATGCTATTAAACCTAAATGGATGACATAATAGTGAATTCTTTAACTTGCTTTTACTCTTCCTCAACATTATTTGTTGAGTTTATTTGTGAGATTCATCCATGTAGATAGGGATAGATTTAGTTCATTCATTTTTTACTATTCTATAGGTCTCTGCATGATATCAAAATTCATTTGTCTATTCTTTAGTTGACATTTAAATTGTTTCCAATGTTCTCCAGTATAAACACTGCATACTTGTACATGATTGCACATTTCTCCTTTTCATGGGAGGAGTTTCTTGAGGTTATATTTTAAGAGTGGAATTGCTTAGCCTAGGGTATATGCATCTTTATAAACTATTGCCAAATTTCTCTCCAAAGTGAATTTTCAATTCCCACAAGCAAAATATGTTTCATAAGATTCTGTCACTCCTCATCCTTACCCATATCTGGTATTGTCGCGCAGTTTAATATGGATGAATATGACAGAGAAGTTTCTTCTGTGGAATTAATTATATTTCTTTGATTCTAATGAGATCAAGAATATTTTCATATTTTTATTGGTCATTATGGTTTCCTTTTGTGGAAATTTATATCTTTTTTATTGGTGTGGTCTTTCTTTCTTTGTTTTATTCCTTCCTTCCTTCCTTTCTTCCTTTTTTTTTTTATTTCTAGGAGTCTTTTATCAGTATTGTATCCTTTGCGGTGATATGTATTATATAATATCTTCCCCAATTTGTAGCTCATTTTTTCACTTTTTAATATTATCTTTAAGTGTAAAATTTTTTTAATTTTAATATATTCAAATCTATCAATCTTCTAATTTAGGCTTTGAGTTTTTTGTGTTGTTTAGGAAATAGTATCATGTGGATACAAATATATTCGCTTTACATTTTACAGTTTGCTTTTCATATTTCTGTCTTTAATCCAGCTAAATTTATTCTTGTTGTATGGTGTGATGCGGGCATCCAATTATATTTTTTCCTACAGGGATAACTAATTGTTTTAGAAATATTTAGCCAATAGTTCATATTTTCCTACTGGTCTGCGATGCCATCTTAGCTTTGTATCAAGTTTCTACATGTGTGAGTGTATGTTTCTGAGTTCTTTATTCCACTTGTCCATATCTGTGCAAATACCATATTGTGTGAATTACTACAACTTTATACTAATTCTTGATATCTGATGAGTTATTATCTTGCTCTTCTTTCTAGAAATATTTTGGCATTTTTTGTTTGTTCTTCCATATAAAGTTTAGAATTAGAATATGAAATGTTATTGAATTTATAGGTTAACTTGAGAGAATTGACATCTTTGACCATCAAATAGTTGTCAATTTTGTTATTTATTAATCTTTTAATAAAATCTTGTATTAGTCTTTCCTAAAAATGATAAACATATTTGCTAGACTTATTTCTAAGATATTATAGTTTTAAAATTTTTATTTTAATATTATACATGTAGCCAAATGCCATTTGCTAACTTTGGCTTTTGGTGTAGAATACAATTAATTTTATAAATAAATGCATTTACAACAGTCCTGCTAAATTCTAGTAATTCCTTTTTAAATATTTATTTATTTATTTTAGAGACAAGGTTTTGCTGTGTTGCCAGGATGGTCTTCTGGTCTTGAACTCGTGGCCTCAGGCGATCCTTCCACCTCAGCCTCCCAAGTAGCTGAGACTACAGACATGAGCCACAGCACACAGCTTGAATTCTCTTATTAATTCTAGAGGTGTTGATAGAGTATATTGGATTTTATCTAGCAATTTTAAGTTCCAAAATCAATGCAAAACAAAATAGAACTTAATGCCAAGTCCAATGGAAATTTATAAATTCCTTCTTCATCTGCCACTGTCATTTTTTTTATTATTATTATTTTTGGAATGATGGAGTTTTAAATTTATAAGGCTGACCAATCGACCAAAAATTAATCTTAATTCATTCAAGGTTTGATAAATGTGTCAAATGCCTTGCTGAAATTGTCATACATATAAAGTCTCTCTTCCTCTTCATCAAAGAAAAATGCAGTTCTCAGACTTCAGTGATACAACTGTTTCTGCAGAACTGTCTACTATGTTTTACTTAGCAGATTATTAAAGCATTTAGTTTTTGTTTTTGTTTTTGTTTTTTGCTGCTGAGACAGTATAGTCTCAATGAGGGAGGAGAATGTAAAGTATAAAAGGCTTGAAGAGCATGGTGAGGTTTTTAAAATACTGTTGTGAAGCATGGGGAAAAAAAGCTGTAAGTATTAAGTATTTAAGAGTATTAAGTACCTTAATACTGAGATTATGACTTGGAGGAAGTACTTCCAATCTGCCAATTTTGTGTCATAGCAAAATATCCATACTTATACAATTGTGTTAGTCCTACTATATTACAGTTATTTTTTATGTGTTCACTGCTACCACTAGACTGGAAGATCATCAGGTTCAGGGCCATGGTTTTTAAAACTTCTAAGTTTAAAGATGCCTCAAGTCCAGAGTTGGGAATATGGCAGGGGGCGGGGAGGAGGGGAATGCAGGAAACTTACTTCCAGGTTTTTGGTACATAAAATCCGAATCTTCTTCCCTATTCTTTCTGTTATATCCAGCGGCTTTTAAGATTTTCTCTTTGTCTTTGACTTTCGGCAATTTCATTATGGAGTTTCTAGATATGAACTTATTGTAGGTATACTGCTTGGTGCTTATAGTATTTGTTAAATTTGTTTCTTGATACCTACATCTCAGCTATTATCTCTTCAAATAATATTTCTTCTTTTCCTATTCTTCTTCTGGGACTCTAATTACACGTATGTTACACTCTTTTTTAATGTCATTAAAATCTCTTAACTTCTTTCCTGAAAACATGTTTTTCTCCCTGTGCTTCATTCTGAATATGTTTTACTGAGCTGTCTTCTAGTGCACTCTTCTTTCCTTCAGCTTATCTGCTCTGCTATTAAAAGCATGTATGGGGTTTCTAATTTTAGTTAGCTAATGGTTTGGGAATAGTATATTCATTTGATTCCTTATTATACAGTAAAATTATCTCATAAGATTTTTATCTTAATATTCATTGTTTTTAATATTTTGATTATTGTTATTTTAATATTCCTAACTAGTAACTCCAATATACAGATTTCCAGTAAATTGCTTTTATTGTCCATTTTTATCTTAATTTCTGGTCACTTAATCTTGTCTCTCAGAATGTTTTTATTTTTTCTTGGCTGTAGGATAGTTTATATAAAAAATAACAGGTTATTTGAGGGTCTGGGGGATGTGCTGTATCTCCGAAGAAGATTTAATTTTGCTTCTGGCAGGCATATCACTTTAATTCAATCTGAGATTAAGCTGAGCTTTGATCTCTAGTTTCTGTCATTGCAAGGACTTGTCTATTTCAGTTTTTTCCTCTCCCAACTAAGGTATAGCCCTTTAGGGGTCTCAATATAAACGGTTAGTGGGCCCTGGACTCCAAGCATTTTTTTTCTCAGTATGCTGAAAATGCTGAAAGCTCCATTTATCTTCAGAGCCTATTTGCCATGACTTGATAATCAACAAATACTTCCAATGTGAAAGCAGAGCTGAATGTGAAAATCACTTCTCTGTCTTTGCTTTCTCTCTGCTTTCTTGTCAAGTTCTTGGTGCCTCATAACCTCTCCTTCAAAGAGATTTTCTACTAGTCTTCAATGGAATGGTTGTTCTGACACAATCTTAGGAACTCATATCTGGAAGCAGAAGTCTAGGTTTCATCTTATATTTTTATTTTTCTCTGGAAAGAATAAATATTATAATGCTAAATTCAATTAAGCAAGTTGCAGAAATCTCAAATGTTACAATATAAGGAAAAATATCTTAATGCATTGTAACATTTTTCATTAAAAAACAGGCTGTGTTTTTCAGCAAAGAGTTATGTTTTATCAGGCTTAGGAGATAGGAAATTACTTAAAAGACTATGGCAATATTTTCCCCAATAATTGGGATCAATTTTATGTCGAAAAATCCTACATTGGTACTAATGTTTTTATTACTATTATTTAAAATAAAATAATCAATATTTCCTGAGGGTTTGCTACATACCAGAAACTATGTAAGATATATGATCAGTACTTAGTAAAATCAACTAAAATAAAAAAGGTTTTTTGAAATTGTATCAGTGACAAGTCACCAGAATGATGTTCTCAAATCAATATGTTTCATGCCTTCTTTTACTATTTCAGAAGTAAAGTGAGTTAGAAAAGATACAACTTTCTGTATTTCCTGATTGGCATATCCAGCTATGAGGCCACAAACAGATTTTCTGTAGCTATTCAGTCTGCACATTGCTATGCTCAATAGCCTAACTCAGCAGCTTTACATGTGGTGAAGAGTATTTGACCCTGCCCTGTCTATTCACTGCCTTACGTGCTCTGAAACTTCTGAGTTAGAACTCCAGAGAGTTCAGCTGGGTACAACTTGGCATAGTCCCCTAGCATCCTGGGCAAAAGTTCTCAGTTGAGAAATACACAGCTTGAAACCAACTCATTACCTGCACAGCTATTCTACGTTGGAAAAATCTGCATTGTTGGTGATACAAGAGAAGAAAGATACAAAGGTATTAACTGAATTCTGATTCAGAGACCAAAGATTACTAGACATAGACCACGGGAAAGTTCATCGATTGTTATATAAATTACAGTCTCTGTGGAGAATGGGGGAAATTCCCATCACTCTGACTTCTGCACTGTCCTTCCTTATCTCACACACACACACACACACACACACACACACACACACAAATGATGTCAATACTCAGAGCTGTGGTAAAAGAAAGAAGAATGACAATTAGTTACTTTTCATATTTACTAGTTTGTATTTCCTTCCTTAGGACAGGAAGCTATAAACTAAATCCATCTCCACCTTATGATTCTTAAATAAACATAATAACAATAAAATTATCTCCAACTCAAATCATACTCTTTCACTCTTTCACTTGTTTCAGATAAAATCAAGGTATTTATGGCTGCCACTCAAAAAGAAACTTCCCTGGCTCCTAAAAACACAACCCACATTTCCTCTAGAAACACTGTAGTATTAAAAAGTAAGTATAGGAAGCATCTAAATGACCAATCTAATATTTTTCCATTTTTTTGTTGTTGTTGTTGCTGGTTTCCCTAAACTCTTTGGGGGATTCTTGTCAATTATGCAATCTAATCAGAGCTAATTAAATTTCAATAATCATTAGAGATACTTCAAATATTTCCCAATATTTTATAGAGAAACTTTATAAAATAAAGTTTTTTTGAATGGTGAATAAAACATTCTGAATGGCAGCAAGACTAAATTACTCTGGGCAAGAACTATTAGTATATTAAAAATAAGCATTAGAGTTTGGGGAGGAAAATACACGGGGTATAACATTTTTCATGTGGCTACAATGAAGTAAGGGATTTGAAGGCAAAAACAAATCTGGCAAATTATAAGTTAGGGTAGTAATTCAAGGAAGTCATAAAATAGAAGACTTTTATTGCACCATGGAGACAGTTTGGTGCTATTAGTGGATTAAAAAGCATGTGGGACCGTGAGGCTGGAAAAAAATGGAAGCTTGAAAGAGTTGGTGGGTTAAATATTAACAAAGAAAAGATGTTTACTGACAGTTTCTGCAAACACACTCTAATAAATAAGATCCTCCAAGCACTCAAAAATAGAACTGTGCAAAGCCACAAAAATCCATGCTATTGATCTTCCCACCAAACTTGTTCTCCTTCAGCAATGCATGACTTCACTGTCATCAGAATTTGTGTTAGTCCTTTTGGAGAATGTTGCCAACATAGTCAAAAGCTAGTAAAAATAGAAAAAAAAATAGGTGACAATTTTGCACTTATCTTTAAAAACTGGCTACAGTGCACTGAAAGCAGTGAAGTGTGCTGGAAATGTGTGAATGTGAGCTTCAAACAGACCTGAGCTTAAATTCTCAAGTTGCACAAGTTAGCCTCTCTGATCCTCAAATTCCTTCTCTGGAGAACTGAGATCAACCCACACATTTCTCAAGGTTGCTCTTTAATGCTTCTTAAAGTTCAATGTGCATACTAAACACGTGGAGAATCTTAATAAAATGCGAAGCCAATTCTCTAAGTCTGGAGTAGGATTCCAAATCTGAGTTTCTCGCAACGTCCCAGGTAACACGCATTGAATGTGAACTTTCAAATTCTCAAAGTAGTTAGTATACACTTAACTAAAGTGACACTTAATTGTAATAATAAGATTTTGCTTTGTTCCATGTATTTTTTCTTTAATATTTCTGCATTACTCTTTTCAGGCTAGCAAAATAGCGCTTGGGAAAAAAGAGGGGAAGTAATACCATCTCAAAAGGAAGCACAGACACGTCACAATGAATGGGTGGGTCCATGGTCTCAAATAGAGGGGACACCTGGCCTTGTATGAGCCATTCACTGGGTCTTCAATACACCTGACTAGAATTTTCTGATTTATTCACCTTTTCAGCTGACTATGCAGCCCTCAACTCAATAAAATAAAGGGAACCAAAAGCTTTATTAAAAAAATTGAAACTTGTTTAAAGTGTCTAAAAAGGTCTGACTTTGAAATAACCACATTTGTAGGCATCAGAAAGAGCTTAGTAAAAAAACATTTCAAGTTCTGCCAACCACATGTAAATAAACTCTTTAGAAGACTTCACATAAGAGCCTGGCAGTGGGAAGGGGTGAGGGATGAAAAATTACTTATGGGTCACAATGTACACTATTCAGGTGATGCTACAACAGCTCAGACTTCACCACTGTACAATATATACATATAGCAGAATTTACTTGTACCCCCTAATTCCACTAAAAAGACAAAAGAAAAAAAAAAGCCTTGGAAAAGCTTAAAACAAACTAACATTAAGTGATGCTGAGAATTAGCAAGAAAAATCACCTGGAATAGTCTTTTAAGAAAAGATAAGCTTCTCTAATAACAACTGGACAATTATCTGAGGTATAGCAGGCTTCAAATGGTTGTATTTCCCACTGTAATGGTTTTGCCAAAGAAAAAACCTATCAGGTACTGATTTTACAACTCATAGTCTAGCATATTTTCATGAATTATTTTTATCTTATTAGTTTCACAAACACATTTTAGTTCCAATATTAAGCAGATGCTGCATAGAATGCCTTTTTTATTCCATTTCATCTTTCGGTGCACATGTTTAGAACTAGGTAAGAATAATTAAAAGAAAAAAGTAAAAATTAACTATTTGAATTTAGCATACTCAAATAAAACGTGCTGACTTGACATAATGTATCTTGTTTTCTGTAAGATGCTAATAAAATTATAAAGTACACAAGGGTTTGTAGTAAAAGAATGAAAAGCTAAATGTCCAGGCATACGATAGAGTTTAGAGACTGGTAGTAATAGCTGTAGGTTGACAGTGAGACTTTGCACTGCATTGCATTTTTTGTTTTTTGTTTTGGTTTTTGCTGAAATCAAACAAAATACAAACTCCAAAGGGTTCCCCATCATTGTGATTGAAAATAATAGCATTTTCTCTGTTCTTGTGGGAGGAAAATATGCTTCTAAAAGCATTATTTAAATATATTTTGAATTTTATTTAAAAAAAATTAACGTGGCAATACCCATACACTTGTATTTCTTCCCAAAAAGTTGGTGAAGCAAAGAAGCAAAAGCAAATTATTTATATACACCATAGTCCTAACCATACCTGTGAAGGAAACAATGATATTACCATAGTCAAGTGTTGTGGTAAACCTGAAGAATCTGTAGGTCACATGGGCAGAAATAAACTACCATCTGCTTCTACCAGCAGGTGGATGAGAAAACATACAGCCTTTCTCACTAATTACCTACAACAGCATCTAACTCTAAATATTTTGCATGTAGAGATTTCCGTTCCATGTTTATAAATACGCATATATGACAAAGAAACACTTATTTTAAAGATCTTAATATCTTGTTTGTTAAGTAATTAGTATTTAGGAGAGGGGCTATGTTGACAGCTCTGCAAACAGAAGTTTCCGATTCATCTGCTAAAGAGGTGCTTACATACCTTGGCAGGCTTCCTCACTATGCTTTGTTGAATGGTTTACCCATATTCCACATATAACTACCTTGTCTTTCCTAAGCCATCTTGGATATCTACCCCAATAATTAATCTGTTAAGTATTAGAGTAAAGGTAGAGTAATTTGTTCATTCCTTGAGTCATGGGAAATGCCAATTTAACGTCAAAACATTTTATTTGATTTTATTTTTCTCCTGGAGGCACCTGTGCTATTTAATCACTTCAATAAATAATTACAAATGAAGCAAAAAATCCAATCATGAGTTCCAAGAAAATAAAATATCCTTCAACCATGATCCATGAAGGTGCTCTCATATTTCTTTAGCATGACTATGCCTCACTTTAAGCAATGTCTGTTGACAGCAAATTCTGGCCATTCACTGAAACCTATCATTTTCTCTTCTTCCTGGGAAAAGGTGCATTACATTTTGCAGACTCCCTTGCAGTTAGGCATGGCTCTGTGACTGAATTTCAACCAATGGAATGTGAGCAGACATGATGTGTATCACTTCCACCTTTCATCCACTGGAAACTTCCCTGCATGTTCTTCCATGCAATGCTCCTTTTCTGACTGACCAGAATGGAAGTGACAATGGTGGCCATGAAATACAGCTATAGAAGAAACCAACAGTCTGGTTGCTGAAAATACTAGACATTTACCCAATCAGGGTTTTCATCTTAACAGAAAAAATATCTATTGTTTTTGAGACATTATACAAATGGGAATGCATTGTTATAGAAGTTAGTGTTACCCTATGTAATACAAACAGCAGTCCTGAAATGTTTGAAAATCAATTTGCTGTATTTTTGAATAGCATAATGCTTAATTGACCCAAGACATTTTCCATTTGTTTTCAATATATTAGGAATCTCTATTAAGGTTTTCCTTAAAAGTTCATATTAATGATTTACATCTGTTCATTTCTTGAACAGAAGAATATTATTGCCACTGAGAAACAGGATTTCTAGAGATAAGTAAGTTTATTGGTCATGGAAGCAAAATAATCAAGAAACTGATGTTTAGATTGTAAAACAGATGAAACAGACTTAGCAAATAAAAAATAGATGTCCAGGATGGTATAAGAGGTAAAGTGGGGCACACTTATACTAAAAATTTTTTTATCATTTATCTGAAATTCAAATTTAACTGGGTGTTCTACCTTTAATCTGGAAACCCTAATCAGAATGGATATAATCAAAACAAAAATTTTTTACTGAAAAAGTCAGGTTGAATTACAAGATACTGGAAAACAAAAAGAAAGACAAATTTTAAAATAAACTTAAATGATAATGGAGAATGGAAGTAACATTGTAAGTGAATAGATAATGTACTCACAAGAAAATAATTATAGAAAAGGAGAAAAATATTTGAATAAACGATGATGGAAACATCACATAATAAAACAGAAAAGAAAGACCTCAGAAGAGGAGGAATCATAGATTAGTAAAGACATATAATAGTAAAATTGAAGAACAGCAAAGAGAAAGATATTCTAAGGGCTAATATCTAGTTCTAAAACTAAATTCTAAGAAAAATTCTAAAATAAATTCTAAGAAGTCCTAGAATAGAGGAGAAAAGTTTAGATCATACACAAATGCAAAAGAACCAGAATTCCAGCAGGCAATTGGGACAAGAAGATAATTCAACATAATCCTTAAGATTGATAGAAAAGCCACTGACTTCAGGAGCAAAGTAGCACCACCAGGTAGCTTGCCAGGTACTCATTTACTCGTAAGAGCCTTCATTCAAGAATTCATTAATTTATTGAACAAATATTTAGTAAGGTTTTACAAAGTATTCTCTGCTAGGCATTGACTGTAGATCCTCAAAATTTACATGTGAGAGCTTTGCTTAAATCCCAGCGTTCTAAAGTAATTGCATCATTCTATACTCCCAGAACACTGGTGTTCCACAAATGCTGCATAAGTTTGTTAAAAGAAAAAAAAAGGACACTTAGGTTGGGAAATGACACATCTTCTTAGAGATTAACATTGCATGTTGCATAGAAAAGACTAAAAAAATCGGACAAGAAATTCAACTTTGTTTAACCAGCACTTCTTATTAAACACAATTGACCACAGAATGCTTTTATTTTTCAAGAATAATAAGTAACATTTCTAGGAACCCCAGTGATCTAGGGAACCCAGTTTGGGAACATCGGTGTTTTGTTTTTCAACAACGACATTCAACCATATAAATAAAGAAAGAAAATGTAGTATCTCTCTTCTTTTTGTCATTTTTTAAAGCATTTTTCTTAATTAAAAATTATTGGCTGTGTTTTTGCAAAACCAGTCACGAGAAAAAAAACAGTGAAGCAACTAAAGTTGGTGCTGAAATTTATACCCGACAGTACTTAACTGTAGAAGTATTAAAATTACTATGGTACACATGGGGACTCATAGGCATAGGATTTACTATCACTGAAATCACCCCTGAGTAGCTGAGTACATTACAAAACACAACACTATAAAGGAGCCTGCAATATGGGAACAATGTGCTGGGAAAGCGTTTCAGTAAATAAAGACTCAGTAGATTTTATGGCTTTTGGTAATACTTGGCACTTAATATATTTTATAAAAATTTGCTTATTAAATTTTGTAGGACAAAATATCACATCTTCCCATTTCTAACAGTGATGTTGACATAGGTTTCAAAAAGCTGCAGCTGCAGTCTTCCCGGACCTCCTTCCCCCACTTTATTACAATACGTGTTGTGCTGAAATTTTCAATTCAGCTATAAACAATCTACTTTATCAACAACATGGTTTTGCACTTTTTGAAATGGTGCTTTGAGGCAGATAAATGAAAATAAGTATGGCAGAGTGCCAATAAAAATTCTGCAAACTGTCTCTTTAGTGCAGTATAAACTAAGGCAGCATATTTTATTTATTTATTTATTTATTTATTTATTTATTTATTTATTTATGTATTTACTGTTGATTCCGAAATCCATTTTTATTCTTACAATAGCTGCTTTCTCTTTGTTGACTGTTCATTCTAATCTCAGCTGACACTTTCAGACAGTAATGGTTCACACACTTTTGATTAATGCTAAAAGATTTTATTTTGGAAATTCGGCATCTTTTCAATTGCTATATGTATCTACAGGGTAAATGGAGTTTAGATTCTGAAGTTTAGGAGATATTAAACGTGCCATTTATTACTCCAAACTCAGCCACTTTGAATATATAAGGCCTAGATTCTAAACTGAGATCTCTTCACTCCAAAACATTTTCATATAAAAGATAATTGCATACTTTTAGGATTCTTCACAAAGTTTTCATTAAAAAGATCTGCTAAGTGAAAGAACAATGAAAAACAAAAGTCATTATATGTTATGAAAGAAAAAAAGGCTGTGAAATTGAATTTCTCAGATTCATATTGGTTTGGATTATGAGAAATTCAAATTCTAGTTTAATTCTCTGTAAGTAAATTTCAATTTTATGCACACTAATTAAAAACTTGTTATTTGATATTAGTTTGGAAATACCCAATTACTAAATACATTCTAACACCATGGGCTTTCAATTCTAATAGGAAGCCATTAGGGATCTCTTCTTCGTAATTAGTAATTTTATTGAGTTTGTGGTCAAATCACTTATGTCCATGATCCAAAGTCCTCCACAAACCTAACAAAATTGTATTCATTTTTAAATTATAATTAAAATGATTTATTTAATAAGCTGAGAAAATTGAAATTAAGACAGGTCATAAAGTTCTAACATTGAAAAATAGATTTTAAATGGGCTCAATATAAATGCTTGCAAACAGTAAAAAATAAATAGCAGTGAATTCTATTTTATCTGTTTGTCTTTAGCTTATATTACCTGAAATATGAAAACTGATCATGCCAAAATACTTGATAAATTCAGCAGTCTAAAAGTTACTGGTCATTTATTACTGGCTACAAATCCAACTGCAAAATTATTTGATACTTTATGGCACAGCTACATTTATTTGAAATTAAATATTGTGAAAAGTAAAGCTTTAACATATTTTCCCTGTCTCTATCAACAGGAAATAAATGCTATTATTACCATGAGGAACTTCTGAAAACTCAAATATTCTTGAGTATTGATTTAACGGCTCTGATGTTTTTATGTAGTCTTGTTTAATATATATTTTAAGTTAAAAATTTAGAAATATTTATAAAGTATATAGATCCAAAGAATTACATATTAATATAATAACATTGATACAGCAACACATTTTACATGAGGACTCACAAATTCGGAAAATTCTAATCATAAGAAGGAAAGGAAGCATAAAATACTTCTATGTAGAAAAATGAACATCATTAGGGAATAATTCTAAATGACATATTCATGACATTTAAAAGACAAAGTAAATTTGGACACAATGCTGAGACATCTACACTCCCATCATACTTGATTTCCAAGTCAAAATTGTACTAGAGCCATTCTGCCTTGTACTTGAATACAAAGAGGAAATAAGAGAATTCTTGGAAAAGCACAAACAGGGAGCTGAATTCCCCAACCACATTGGGACCAGAATTAAGGTGCATTTCCACTCACATACACACAGCAAAAGAATTAAGTAAGGGAAATATAAATTAGTTCTTTATCGGTAACAAATGACAAAGTTATCTCTGGGCTGTCCCATAGCCTGTCTTGGTTACCCCTGACTCTAACTTCACTCCATTTCTCTTCTCACCTCTGAGGCATTCACCAAGGACTTTTGCACCTAGTATGTGTTTTTCCCTCCTCCCCGTCTTGTGCAACCACCACAGGTCACAATGTCACAACACCTCCAAGTCCAAGGATTCTGTAGATTTTTAGCATGTAGATGATAAGAATGGGCTGATAGGACAAGAGTGTGATATTTGCCACAAACCTCTGGCACTGACCCTTCTGTGTACTAGAATCCAACCACAGGGCACTCTCACAATTTCCTGACATGCTGTGATCCATGATTCTGCCCCTTGGCATGCATACTCTACTCTGGTTACCTTCCCTCAGACTCAATCTGGGGAAAACTCCTCTTATTCAAGGCCAAGATACATGTTACTTTTTCGTTAAAGCATGTCCCAGCTCAGGGAGCCAAACAACCATATTCCCTGAAGTTTGATAATTACCCTGTTTACATAGATCATTCCTCACTCGATATTGAATGCTTTGAGGACAGGAACCATACTTTATTAATCTTTCAGCAGTGTGATGTTCTAAATATTGTTGAATAGGTAAAAGAACACAAAGCAGGATTCAATTGTAATTCAGCAACGATCTTTTGAACTCTCACATAACACAGATATTGTTTTAGGGCTATAGGAGACACAAGTTAAATAAGACATAAAACTAGTCCTCCAGGAGCTCATAGGAGAGAACTTTCTCCTGGAAGACTGAGGCTGGAAAGCCCCTGATAAATGCTGCATCAAGTACTTGGCCCACTGTGGTATATGTGTAGAGTGATGTAACTGCGCTTACATCAGGCACAGAGAAAAGTACAAGACATCATGTCATCACCAGGAGGGAACTTACACTGTGCTATGTACATTAAACCCATTTCTTTTCATCATCAGAAAAGCTATATGATGTAGGAGTATTATCATCCCCATTTTACAGATGAGAAAAATGGGACTTAGAGGGGGTAAGCTACCTGCCTGTCCAGTTACCATATGCAAATGGCACATTCAAGATTTGAATACAGACTCTGAATCCCACACACTCTGAATCTTTCTAAGGTCAAAACATTTCATAAAAAATACAGTTTGTTTTAGAAGTACTTTCTAATGTACTTCTTTAGCAGGTACCTCTTTGGCAAAATTTTTGTCTGAATAGCATACAATCCTTAAAATAAATTCTGGACAGAACAGGTTAATTAACAAATTCAATATGGCGACACCTCAGCACAAATGTTCATAGAGTGAATGTATTCCCTTTTCTAGGGTTTGGCCACACTGTGTTTAAATAACTTAACTGGCAATTTGAGCATCTGGTGTGTTTATTTAATCTCTCAGCATTTTAGCATCAGATTCTAAAATAGGGAATTATCGGTTCCTACTTCCTCAATCTTATGCTTTTTAACACTGGAAAACTGATGCGATATCCTGAAAAATATATCCTATAAATATCCAAAAGTGGCTGCTTTTGCTAAAAGTAGCAGGAGTAATGGCTCTATTAGACAGATGTGACCATTTTGAAACTTTTAAGAAAGATACATGCTATTGCTTTGCTACAAGGCACCTTGTGAGAAAGAAAATAATATGCATATGCACAAAGTAATATGAAATTGGATTCTCTTTGTTATGTACATATGAAAAATATTATTTGAGGAGTAGAAGATGTGGGTGAGTAGAACTGTAAATTGGTATGGCACATAGAGCTGATGAATGAACTATGTCAAAAAAAAAAAGTTCAAACATGTGAAAATGAGACTTTGGCAGTATTGCCAAGGTAGAGATGCTGAAGGAAGTGTGCTGAGGAAGGCTAGCCCTGCAGGCAGGAGTCACCCAGAGATGCCTCTAACCTGACCAACCTCTCGCCATGGCTTTGTTCTGCATTCCAATTGGATCCCAGCCCTCTGGCCTTGTATGTCTACCTTTTTCACTTTTATTATATGCCATCGCTCTGCTAGACATAGAAAACACAGTCTAGGAGAAAGAGAAAAGAAAGCCTGAACTTTGAAGCTTGCAAATGAGCTTGCTGTGGAGAAGCTAGTTAATGCAAATGACATGACCGGCAAACCCAGGAAAGCTGAGCAGAAGGAGCCTGGGAGGCCCCCACTCTGCACCGGCACGTGGCACACTCACCGGCACTAACAGGACTTAAGTATTCATACCGAGGGGCTGCAAACCCCTGGGCAGAGACTCATCATATACACCCTAGATATGGAAAATGTATGAGAAAAAAAGATTAACTGACAAAAAGTTAATTAAAACTGCTCTGATTATGAGGTAGAATTTAACAATTACTTTAAAAAATGCATTGTGACACAGTGCAGCACTGCAGCTGAATTAATCATGAATGAGGAGAGCAATGTTTAATTTTTGTGTGCATGAGAAAAACACTCAACAGATTTGACAATTAGAGCAGGGTAACAGCATTGCATGGCACAATGCGAGGTGGGTTTTCCCAGTGGTTTTTTGGGAGGGAGCTAAGCAGATGTGCTCAAATATTTACAAATGCACAATATTTGCACGCTCTTCAGCTGCCCACCCTGCTGATTTCACAAGAAATCGTCTTCAATCTGGAGGCCACTGTGGGAGTGATGTGTGCTGTGTCTCGCACAACTCTGGGGATGGCTCAGCCAAGGCGCCCTGCCGTCTCCAACGTGTGCACTGGGTGTAGGAGCAGAGAGAGCCCCTAGGTTCTTGCAAACACTCTTCCAGGATTCACTTTGTCCCGTATAGTGGATGGGGTGCTCAATCATTATGGGCGAGGCTGGGGCTGTGCGGAAATTGCTGCACCTCAGTAACTGCTCTCAATGAACATTTCCACAACCCAACACCAGCTCTGTTTAGAAAGTTCACACTTGGAGCTGAAAGGTAGCCTTTAAGGAGCATAAAACACCTGTCAGCATGGTCCTATGTAAATACTTTGCTTTGCAAATTTCAGGTTGATCAGCCTGGATGTTTAATACACAAGAAGTATTTCAATTAATACTAGAGCATGGGCTTTTTTACTGTTCCACAATTTTATTGAGATATAACTCGTAAATAATTCATCCATTTAAAGTATATAATTCAAAGGTTTTTAGTATATTCACAGTGTTGTGCAGCAATTACCACAATCAATTTTAGAACATCTTTTCTCACTCCACAAAAAGACCCAATATCCTTAGCTACCGTTGGCCAAACCTCCCTTTCCCGCAACTCAAGACAAACACTAACTTACTTTCCCTGTACATTCACCAATTCTGGATATTTCATATATATTGAATCATATTACACATGGTCTTTTGTGACTGTCTTCTTTCACTAAGCATAATGTTTTCAGGGTTCATCCATGTTGTAGCATGTGTCAGTACTTCCTTCTTTTTGTGACTGAATAATATTCCACTTGTGAACATACTAAATTTTGTTTATCCACTCATCATCCTTGGACTTGTTTCTATTTTTTGATCATTATGAATAATGCTGCTATGAACATTCATGTGTATCTTTTATGTGGACATACATTTTCATTTCTCTTGAATATATACCTAGGAGTAGAATGGCTGGGTCTAAAGGTAACTCTATGTTTAGCTTTTTGAGAAACTGCCAAACTGTACCTGCACTATTTTACATTGCAACCAGTAGTGGATAAGGGTTCTGACTTCTTCACATCCTTTCAAACACTTGTTATTACATATCTTTTTATTAGAATATTATTATTAAAATCATTCTAGAGAATGTGAATTAGTATCTTATTGTAGTTTTGACTTGCCTTTCCCTGATAGCTATTGATATTGAGCATCTTTTCATGTGCTTATTGGTCATTTTTGTATCTTCTTTGAAGAAATGTCCATTCAGGTCCTTTTCTCATTTTGTAATTATTATTTGTATTTTCATTACTGAGTTGTAAGAATTATAATATATATGTGTATATATGCATATATATATGTATATATATATTCTAGATAGAAGTTATTTTCTCCCATTCTTTGAAGTTTCTTTTTAATTTCTTACTAATGTTCTCTTAAGCACAAAAGTTTTATTTTGATGAAGTCCAATCTATCAATGTTTTTCTTTTGCTGCTTGTGCTTTTGATGTCATATCTAAAAAAAAACATTGCCAAATTCAAAGCCACAAATATTCGCCCCTATGTTTTCTTCTAAAAGTTTTATAGTTTTAATGCTTACATTTAAGTTTTCAATCATTAGAGTTAATTTGCATATATGTTGTAACATATTTTCATATATATTTTCATATATGTAGTGAATCCATCCTCCTTCCTTCCTTCCTTCCTTTTCTTCTTTCTTTCTTTCTTTCTTCCTTCCTTCCTTCATGTGGATATCTGGTTATCCCAACACCATTTTGAAAGAGCATGGACATTTAAGAAATGACCACTCCCTTCAATTCTCATGTCTTTTCTAATGCATGTCTTTATGACACTTCACATCAAGCTTTTGGGGGGTATGGGAGAAAGGATTCTTAATGATGTCCTAGTCATCAGTATGTGCCTACCGCATTTATTGCTCATCATTACCACATTCCATCTACCATATTCTTGACATGTGTCCAATAACTCTTCAAAGCACAAGCTTGGGAGTTTATGTCACCCCCAGGGTAACCCTTACATATAGGAGTACAGAAGACTTTACCTTATGGGGACAAGCTCCAAGCTGAAATCTGCCCTCCAAAGTTCTCCTAGAGAATGAGGTTGGGGCTAGAACTTCACTGGAAATTGCACCCTGTTTGGCTTCTTCCCTTCCATTGTCCCGCTTCCTCAGCACCTTCCCCCGATTCCTGTCTTCTCTTGGGGCACCTTAATGACATGCTTGGACACAAATCCTCACCTCAGAGTCTGCTCCAGGAAACCTGACGCAACACAAAGCAGTACAACTACTGTTTAGATGAATGAGATTTTATTAATATATTCCACATGCGAAAGAATGAAGTCAGCCCCTTGCCATACACCATACATGAAGATTAACACAAAAGGGATCAAAGACCTAAATGTTACAACTAAAACTCTAAACTTCTTAGAAAAAAACATGGGAGTATCATGTAGAAAAATATCTGGCAAATAAGAGACACTCAATGAATGTCAATTGTCATTGTGGTGGTGGTGGTTGTTTTAAAGGCTACCCACCACCCAAAATTTCTAGGGCTGGCTGCACATGACAACCAATCAGTGAGTATTTTTGTATCAAATTTTTAAACTTTGTTATTGCTTCAATGTATTTTTCCCTATTTTAAGAGGTCCTTTGTGAGGACTTTGAGATTAAGAGTACATTCTGCCTCCGTATCTGTAACATTTTAACATAAACTTAGTTTGAGTTAGTGGCTCTGATTATCCACTAAATAAACAAATACAACTGATGTTAATCAATTCAGGTGTCTTAATATTACCTGATATTATTAAAATGTATCTCAGGGGAGGATGGTATGTAACATCTCTGAAAAGCTGTATTTTCCCATAGTTCAGACCAGGTGTTCTATGCCTGGAAGGAAGATTTTCATTAAGAGGAATATATTTGGCTCCTTTGTTTTCAACAACATAATGAAAAAGAAGATTTAATCCTATTAATTATCTTTAGGAAAGCACAAACAATTATTTGTGTGTCATGCACAGTCCATGGCTTTCTCAAGGTCAAAAATGAGTCTATTTCCTTGTTCAAGATTCCTTTCATAAATTCTACGATAGATTCTTTTGTTTGTGTTGCTTTCACTGTAGGGATGAGATTCAAGTCTTTAAGACTTTCTGTTCATTTTCTTTCTAAAAATAAATAACGTGGCAAAATGTCAATAATTCATATTCTGCCATACTATGCTATGGTAAAATATTCCTGAAGAGGTACTTGTACTACCTTGGAAATATATCACTAATAGTTATGTTAGTTATATATAGAATATAACCAGTTATATCAAATATATAAAGGACTATTTCTTAAAGGTATACATAGGATCTATTTTAACAGATCAGAAAAAATATTATGCAATTATCTAGTGATATGAGTATTACATATGGTTCCGTGTGTTATATCATACAGCAATCATTCGGAGCTGTAGTACTCAGAATTCTCCAGAGAAACAGAACCAAAAGAACATAGATATAGACATAGTAGATGAGGGAGTTTATTGTGACAATTAGCTTATGCCATTATAAGTGCCACAATATACCATCTGCAAGTGAGAGAACCAGGGAAGCTGGTTCTGATGACGAGAGCAGGAGAAGATGGGTGTCCCAGCTCCAGAAGAGAGAGTGAATTTGCTTTTCCTTTGTCTTTTTGTTCTATCCAGGCCCTTGATGGAGTGGGATGGTGTCCACCCACATTGGATGGGGTCAGATCTTCCTACCTCAGTCCACTGATTGAAATGCCAATCTCTCCCACTGTCATAGACATAAACAGAAATAATGCTTGACTAGCTACCTGGAAATCCCTTAACCCAGTCAAGTTGACACCTAAAATTAATCATCACAAGGGTGTTTATTATTTATTTTATTTCACAGCTAAAATGTTTAAGGCTTAGATAGATAAAGTGACTGCTGTGTTGGAGATAATACACGAAATAGTTGAGCTTGACCCTCCATAGTATGTATTCGTTGCTGCAAAAACTTAGCTATCCAGACAAAGACTGTATTTTCCAGGCTCTTATGCCTTCAGGTATGACCATGAGACTAGATTTTTGTCAATAGATTATGAAGAGTGTCACGTTCAGACTAAGGTTTTTTAGAAGTGGGTCTGCATTCTCCTTTATCTCTCTCCTCATTCACCATCTGAAAGTAGAGGACTCTGAGCCCCCAGGATACAGCAATCACAAATGGGAGGAACCCAGATCCTTATATCTCTGCAGAAAGGAAAACCACCCACCCAGGAGGACCATCCACACTGAATTGACCTCAGAACTTATGCTTTTCACCGTCAGGTAAATCTACAGTGGTTCTCAAATTCCATTGTGTATAAGCTCCAGAACAGGATACTGTAAGTGCAGATCTCTGACTCCAACCCAGAGAATACACTTCCATGGGTCAGTTTGAATCAGCACCTTGGGTAATTCTGTAACACCACCACAATAAAGAGATACAGCTGAGGTGCCCACAGCTCCCTCCACCACCTCCCCCTCTACCTCCATCAGACTGCAGAAATTACTTGCCTCTCTTCTAGATCAATGTCATTTTCGATATATCGAAACTTTTTTCTTGATTAATATACTTATTATTTATTATGTAGAAAATGGAAACTAGAAGGAAAAAAATCCCCCAGCGTCTACTTTTCATGCTCCCAAAGATTTCAAACACCAAGGAGGGAGCATCGGATGGCTTTTTCTTAGGTTGCATGCCTCGGTTACTACAGACATTATGAGGAGGAGAGGTAAGTAAAGCGGAAGTCTGGATCCTGTTCAAAATTGGGTATACAACCGAGGAAACCAGAAAATGCCCCAAATTCAGTTACTCTCAGTGATCACAGAGATAATATAAAGCAAGGAGATTATATTTCAGGGTTTAAATAACTTCGTATTATTGTTAAAAGATTAGTTCAAAAGTTGAAGCACATTTACTATTATGATGGAATTAATTAATGCCTAGCAATTCGTAATCATTCTTGCAGGCCTAAGGAAACACCAGGAATACCGATGTAATTCTCACTCAGAACTAAGAGCTAGGTTTTCAAAGAAATATCCTGAGCTGGTAAGCAGTTGGTGATGTTAGAAATGTGAGTGCATTGACAAAATGTTGAATGGGGAATTTCAAAATTTCAATGGCTTAAAGGAAAAATCTTCAAACTCTCTTTTTCTGCCAAAGAATACTTTGAAATCTGGAAGAATATGCTGAAAACTTTGGTAATCATTAGCGGAGCCAGATCACTTTGTCTGTGACACTGATTGGAACAGAAATTCAATTGCAGGTTATTGTTAAGATGCCCCAATCCAGCAACTGTCAAATCAATGGAATATCCAAGGCATCATCTGAACGTCTGTCACCATTTAAGCATGGTGGATACATTCCTAAGTTTCTTCCAGGCTGCATGCTCTTTCGTTTTAATGCTCGTGAAACTTCATTGAGAATATTATATTCTTAATTTACTATATGACTACACCTATTATTTTCCACTTATATTTTTAATTATTTTTTTAAGCTCTGCATCTAGCTACATTCAAATGAATCATATCTTTTTCCCAAATATGTTCATTCTATTTTGGACATAAGATTAAGTAGAATATCATCACCAACAAGTTCACACCTATTCTTGTCAGTATTTCCCTTGATTTCATTTTAATTGGTCCATCAGCACTATATGTGTGTATGAGTGTGTGTGCAAATAAATACGTGCATGTCTGAGTCTGATGCTTTACTATATGAGGTTTTGTGTATGTGTCAGAATGTGCGTGTGTGAGTATGTGTGGTTGAGTGTTCATGTTAAGAAATCAAAGAAAATCACATAAAATTGCTAAAGGGTTAAAAGCAAATAGTTATCAAGATAAATATTTTAATAACAGATCCTAACTTTATGTAAAAACCTGAAGGATCCATTGCTTTCTTGTTTAGAACTTATTTATTTAAAAATAGTTGCAGGTGATTTTTTTGTTTAAAATTGATTATAAATTAACAAAGAATTTTCATTAGTAAATGTTTTATACCTTTATTATCACAGCAAATGATCTTTTATTTCACATGAAGTTATGTCTTAAAGTTAATCTGTACAGCCATTTTTTTCTTGTGTCAGAATTTACAAATCTTTTTCTGTTTTCATGGTCATCATTGCAATAAATGTTATGTTGTAGCAAAAGACTGAAATGTTCTTAAAAACTTAGCTGTTCTCACATTTGATTTATTCTTTTTGTTATAATATTTAACTTTTTTTTTTTTGAGATGGAGTCTCACTCTGTTGCCTGGGCTAGAGTGAGTGCCGTGGCGTCAGCCTAGCTCACAGCAACCTCAAACTCCTGGGCTCAAGCAATCCTTCTGCCTCAGCCTCCTGAGTAGCTGGGACTACAGGCATGCGCCACCATGCCTGGCTAATTTTTTCTACATATTTTTAGTTGTCCGATTAATTTCTTTCTATTTTTAGTAGAGACGGGATCTCACTCTTGCTCAGGCTGGTTTCGAACTCCTGAGCTCAAACAATCCGCCCGCCTCGGCCTCCCAGAGTGCTAGGATTACAGGTGTGACCCATCGCGCCCGGCCAACATTTAACTTTTTTTAAATGCAACAGGTTGTTTTAGTAGTGTTGGATGACAAATTTCTCAAAGATTTCCAGAAAACAAAAGTTATATCAAAATGAGAAAAAACAACTAAGCAAAATTCTAAAACACTTTACTTCAAGCACTAACATAAGCTGGCTTAGCAGTGTCTACAAAGTGCCAAATCAACCTGGTAGAGAGAGAAAAAAAAAAATCATTAACTTGCCTGGTTGCTTTGGCTACATGTTGTTAGTTTCACTTTTTCACTGAAATGTTTTGGCATTATGGAAAAAAATATATATACACAGTGTAGATTGAAGAGATTAAGAGTTTGCATTACTCAATTGTATAGGTTTTCTTTAATTTGAAGAATTAGACTTTTCAAAAATGTTGTTTAAAGACTGAATTAGTAGAAGAAAATAATGGCATTTGCTGTCTAAATCAAGTTACTTCCTTGACATATTGAGACATCATTTTTCTCTTTGAAACATACTTAATGAATAGTAAGATTTTGTCCTTTTTCTTAAGCATATGTTCTCTTTTCAAAATTAAATGTCTTATATACGTCAAAAGATGAGAGGAAAATAAAATGAAATTTGAGCAATTATTGAGGAAAATAATAACTTTACAAAAATTAGTTGGCTTTATTTTAAGAGTGACTTTAGGATGCAGAAAGGACCAAAGGAAAGGAGGGTTTGAGTAACGTCAAGCAATGTGTCATGATTCTGTTTTATTAAATATGTTAAAAATAGTCGATACTAGCCATAACATTTCAAAATGAAAAAATATTGTGCATGATAATTCACTTAAGATAAATAAAATAGTTCACTCTTAAATATTGGAAATCAGAAATAAAAGTAATAGATTTGATATTTTATAAATATTATTTATACTCATATTTATCATCATTTAACTTTTTTAAACGGTACCACATAGGAGTCTATATTGGTGACTTCAGTTAAATAGGTGATAATTTTATATACTTGTAAAAATAATTATGTTTTAAATTAAAGCAATGGAATATGGCTATTGTTTTTCCTTTAAGTAATAGGACAAAACATTCTTTCTTGTTTTCCCTTAATATATACTAATCATTAATAATGAAATAATATCTATTTAAAATTACAATTCGATGTTCCATCTCGAAGCCATCTTGAAATTTTTCTAAAGATGCATGAATCAAGCAACATAATGTGATTATTTGCCATTTTTAGAATTTTAGTTCAACCCCTGGACAGATCATTTTCAATTCACCATCTTTTGTTTGTGTTGCAACATTCTGCATCTCTTGACACTTCTGCAGAATACCTGTTATAATGTTTGTCTCTTCACCTCTTCCATACCCCAGTGTTCACACCTCGAGGAATTATCATGTTACAAGTAAACAAATATGTTCTATCTACCAGTTTGCAAAAGTGGGCAAAACAAGTTTTTTTTATCACTACTCAACATACACTGTAAATACATCTCATGCATGCTTATTAAGTTTTAATTGAAACATTAAATCTGAGGCTACATGATTATTGAATTATATGGCCACCGTTAATTCTTTAATTCTTTCATATTTTGTTTGGCAAACAAATCTACACTTGCTTTTTGTATATGAGAGACATTGACGGACCAAAAAAAAAATGACTCAGAGATTTTACCTGCCTACAAATAAAAAAAAACAAAAACAGGAAGAAAGTAAAATGTTTTTCATCTGACTTTAAGGTGACCAGATATAGGATAATAAAAATATGATTTCCTAAAGAAATGCCATCTTTTAGAGTTGGTGTATTTCTTTGGGAAAAGCTGAGGAACCTGCCCCGAAATCAGATTCCAGGTGTAGAATGAGCGGATGTGAATTTCTCCCTGCACTTGGATTGAATTCAAGGGAGTTGATGAGAAACTCAATTCACCAAGGCTGTCCATTAGTAACTTCCAACTTAGTTCATGTATTCTACATTTTCAGGGAAGATGTAATGATTCATAAGAACCTGATTCAGGCAGTGAGTTCAATCAGATCCACCCCCAGCAAAAATCCACTGGATGACATAAAGCAATGAGATAAGCTGGAGCATTTTCCAGTCTCAAAAGAAAATACAACCCTAAAAATATGTTTCCAGGTTTATTTAAAGAGAATTATTTCCATAGAGCCATAATCATGAGGTGTGGTATCTGTAGCAAGAAATGTAATACTGCATTTCAACTCCTAAAGGCAGTGAGGAGGTGGCAGAAAATTGAGTGCATGGAAAACCTTACCATATGATGTCAGTGAATGTCATAAATTACACCCTGCCACCCAGCCTGGTTACATTTCTTAATTATTATTTTAATCAAAGGAAAGTCACACATAGGCAGGTTTTTCTTTTTACTACTGTGGTATATATGATATATAAATAGCCACTATTTTATTGAATGCCTAATATACGGCTAGTATCATGCTAGATTCTAATTTACTATATCTGATACACATTTAGATTTGCACGTAATAGATTATACCTGCTAAATATAAATATATAGCTCTATATATGTGTGTGAATGCATAAATATATGAGAGAAAATGGAGGAAAAAGGCTTCAGAATAGTGGTAAGTTTAAAGAGGAGCTGTTTGTGAACATTACAACATGTAAAAGTCTCCACGTGAGGATGTCATCTTTTCCTAAAAATAAATGGAGTGTCACAGTTAATTTTTTAAGTTATCTTAATTTTTCTCTCAGTGACATAAAAACAAAACTTTTTTTTAAATTTTAAGTAATGGTGGTGTTCTTTTTCCTAACGCTAGTGTGTATGTATCCCTATAAATGTATAGGAAAATGTGATTGTGCAGCAACAATCGTTAAAATTTGGGATAATCTGAAATATTTCAGGAGTATTTAGTAGATTAGATGAGGTGTGTATAAAGTATCTAATCTGCTTAAAGATGTGAACGCCAGTCCTGCAAGGATTTGCTTTCAAGAAGTGTTGCATGGTCGTGTGAACTGCCTCTTGTTTTCCTGCACAAGCTTTTAGAAAGACTTCAGGTTCCTCTCAAGGACTGTTCTCTGTGTTAAGATGTTGGTGTGAAGGTCTTCCTAGGCAGTTAACATCTCATGTCTGTCATCCAAAGAAAGAATTCAAAGAGGAGAGGGTTTCCATGTCAACTGGTGTTCTGCTGACTTAAAATTTGTAATCTGTATCTAGAAAAACATAACCTGCCATGAAGAACAAATAATTTCCCATAGGTAGTTAGTTGTCCTTGAAAAAAATTTTGTATTATTGAAAAAATCTTGCTAATTGATAACATTATGTTAAACATGCTGATCAGTCACTAGGTCCTGTGAGAATAAATTTCCCATGAATACTGGCAATGAGCAGCACAGAGCCTACCCACCGAAAGAAAAAAAAATACCAATTGCCTTTAACTCTCTCTTCCCCTAAGCCGCAGTATTCTTCCAGCCAATTAAAACATGCTTCGAGTATGTGGTGAAGCATAGCTGGACCCTCCCAACCACGACAGACAAGTCCATAAAGCTGAGTGAAGGAGGAGGAAAGATAATTACCATCAATATACCTCCCACATGGGAAACTGTTAAACTTTTCATTCCTCTCAGTGGCACGTTTGATGTAATATGTTCATTTTTGTACTTATTCTTATGTTTCAGGATGTTGTCTAGGAAAAGGTGTCTAGACAGAATGGAAAAGAGCCTTTTCAGCACGTCTTGTAATGGTTGTAAAATGAGCGACAAAATAACAGATTTGGTCATTCTGTATGGAAACTTCTAAAAGGATTGTTTTCCATTGTTTGTGGAGTATTTTGAATTTTTCTAAAATAGCTCTCGATACAGGGAATATTCCTGAGAAATTGGAGTCTCCTAAAATCTTTTAGCAAATCCATCCTTGGAGAAATATACTGAATGAAAAGCAAAAACAAGCAAACAATTCAATCATCCCTGATTTTAGAAAAAGTGCATGATAACTTGCTCTGCAAATCATAACAATAGGGACACTGAGCACTGTAAGGGTTAATCAGAATTGTGACTCCACTGACCAGAGCTATAACATTGTGCTTTGTATACAGTGACTCACTGCACACCTCTGGGAAACAGCATCTCTTGTTACATATAATAATAATGATAGCTAGCTAACACTGATTGGAGGTTTAGCAGGCATTGTATTTAATGTGTCCTATAGACTATATAATTTAACAACCCTTAGAAAACTTTGTGAACATGTTAGGTTGTGAGAGAGCAATGTATATAAAGATATAATTTGTGATAATTGTCTACCATTTAGTAGGCATTCATTAAATTTCATATATTAACATTTATTGCCAATTTTAATCTTTATATACTCATTAAAAAGGTATAATTATCATCATGTTTACAGTTGAGATTAAGGTTAAGTAAATTTTCCCAAAGTCAC
This sequence comes from Avahi laniger, assembly GCA_963575035.1. NCBI lineage: Eukaryota > Metazoa > Chordata > Mammalia > Primates > Indriidae > Avahi > Avahi laniger. The sequence goes on along the minus strand of CAUYSK010078740.1, from coordinate 15,893 downwards.
ATAGAAGATCTAGGATTAAAACTCATGTTCAATTACCAAAATAAGTGTTCTTTCCAAAATATAAAGACATTAAATTTTCTGGTTTCACAGGGAATTTTTTCTCTTATTTTTAGTTGACACATAATAATTGTGCATATTTATGGGATACAGAGTAATATTTTGATATGCAAATACAATTGTGTAATGATCAAATCAGGGTAATTAATATATCCATTACCTCAAACATTTATCATTTGTTTGTGTGGGAAACATTAAAAATTCTCTTCTAGCTTTTTGAAAATACACAACAAATTGCTGTTAACTATAGTCACCCTACAGTGGCGTAGAGCACTGGAACTTACTCCTCCTATCCGGCTGTAATCGTGTATCCATTAACCAACCTCTTCCTGTCCACCCTCCCCACTCCCCTTCCCAGCCTCCGATAACCACAATTCCACTCTCTACTTCCATGAACTCAACTTATTTTAGTCCCCACATATGAGTGAGAATATGGAGTATTTATCCTCCTGTGCCTGACTTATTTTATTTAACACAACGTTTTCCAGGCTCAATCATTTACCAGATATGACGGGATTTCATCTTTTTTATGACTGAATAGTATTCTATTGTGTATATCTACCACAGTTTCTTTATTCATTCATCTATTGAACACTTAGGTTGATTCCATATCTTGGCTACTGTGAATAGTGCTGCAACAAACGTGGGGGTGCAGATATCTCTTCAATATGCTGATTTCCTTTCCTTTGGATAAATAACCAGTAGTGGGACTGCTGGATCATATGGTAGTTTTATTTTTAGTTTTTTGGGAAACCTTCGTACTGTGTTCCATAATGGCTATAATTTACATTTCCACCAACTGTGCATAAGAGATCCCTTTTCTCCACTTTCTCACCATCATTTGTTATTGTTTGTCTTATTTATAATGGCCATTCTAACTGGAGTGTGATGACGATGCCTCATTGTGGTTTTGATTTGCATCTCCCTGGTGATTAGTGATGTTAATCATTTTTTTCATACACTTGTTGGCCATTTGTATGTTTTTTTGAGCAATATCTATTCAGATCCTTTGCCTATTTCTAAAATTGGATTATTAGGTTTTTTTTTTTCTGTTGAATTTCTTGTACATTCTGGATATTAGTCCCTTGTCAGATGTGTAGTTTGCAATTGTTTTCTCCCATTCAACAGGCTATCTCTTTCCTGTGTTGATTGTTTACTTTGCTGTGCAGAAGCTGTTTAGTTTGGTAGAGTCTCACTTGTCTGTTTTTGTTTTTGCTGTCTGTGCTTTAGAAGTCTTACCCATAAAAGCTTTGTGTAGAACAATGTCTTGAAGCATTTCCCCTAGGTTTTCTTCTGGTAGTTTTGCAGTTTCAGGTATTTAAGTCCTTTATTCATTCTGAGTTGATTTTTGTATATGGTGAGAGATAGAGGTCTAGTTTCATTCTTCTGAGTATGGATATTCAGTTTTCCCAGCACCATTTATTAAAGAGGGTGTCATTTCCCCAATGTATGTTCTTGGTGCCTTTGTCAAAAATCAGTTGGGTGTAAGCACAGACAAACCTCAGAGATACTGTGGATCCAGTTCCAGACCACTGCAATAAAGCAAATATCACAGCAAAGCAAATCACACAAAATTTATGGTTTCTGCATTTAAAAGATATGTTTACACCATATTCAGTCTATCAAGTGTGCAATAACATTATGTCTTTTTTAAAACGTACATTCCTTTAATTCAAAAATACTTTATTGCTATAAAATGCTGATGATCATCTGAGTCTTTGGTGAGTCATAGTCTTTTCACTGGTGGAGAGTCTTGCCTTGATGTTGATGTATGCCACCTGATCAGGATGGTGGTTGCTGATGGTTGAGATGGCTGTGGTAATTTCTTAAAATAAGACAACAATGAAGTTTGCCACATGGATTGACTCTTTCTTTCACAAATGATTTCTCCGTAGCATGCCATGCCGTTTGATAGCATTTTATCTACAGTAGAACTTTCAGAATTGGACTCAGTCCTCTCAAACCCTGCCACTGCTTTGTCAACTAAGTTTCTATAACATTCTAAATTTTTTGTTCTCATTTCAACAATGTTTACAGCATCTTCACCAGGAGTAGATTCCATCTCAAGAAACCACTTGATCTGCTCATCCATAAGAAGCAACTCTTCATCCTTTCAAGTTTTACATGAGATGGCAGCAATTCAGCCACATCTTCAGGCTCCACTTCTAATTCTAGGTCTATTGTTATTTCCACCACATCTACAAATACTCCCTCCACTGAAATCTTGAACCCCTCAAAGTTATCCATGAGGGTTGGAATCAACTTCTTCCAAACTCCTGTTAATATTGGTATTTTGACCTCCTTGCAATAACCACAAATGTTCTTTCTTAATCACATCTAGAATGGTGAGTCCTATCCAGAAGGTTTTCAATTTCTTTTGCCCAGATCCATCAGAGGAATCACTATCTGTGGTAGCTATAGGCTTATGAAATGTATTTCTTAAAGAATAAGACTTGAAAGTTGAAATTACTCCTTGATCCTTGGGCCATAGAATGGATGTTGTGTTGGCAGGCATGAAAACAGTAATCATCTTGTGCATTTCCACAAGAGCTCTTGGGTGACTGGGTGCATTGTCAATGAGCAGTAATATTTTTGAAAGGAATCTTTTTTTCTGAGCAGTACATCTCAACAGTGGGCTTAACATACTCAGTAAACCATACTATATAAACAGATGTGCTGCCATCCAGGCTTTGTTCTTCCACTTACAGAGCACAGGCAGGGTAGGTTTAGCATCATTCTTAAGGGCCCTAGGATTTTCAGAATGGTAAATGAGCACTGGCGTCCACTTAAAGTTAGCAGTTTAATTAGCCCATCTAAGAGACTCATCCTGTCCTTTTAAGCTACCGTCCTCAACCCCCAGACTGTGGCCCAGTACCGAGCATGGCCTGTTAGGAAACGGGCCACACATCACCACCTGAGCTCCACACTACTCATCCCCCACCACGGCACACCCCTCATGCACACCCCCGTTCATGAAAAAATTTTCTTTCATGGAACCAGTGCAAAAAAGTTTGGGGACCACTGCTTTAAAGCACTGAACACAGACTTTGACTTCTCTTCTCTAGCTATGAAAGTCCTAGATGGCACCTTCTTCCAACAGAAGGCTGTTTCATCTATATTGAAAATCTGTTGTTTAGCGTAGCCACCTTCATCAAGTATCTTAGCTACATCTTCTGAATCACTTGTTACAGCTTCTACATCAGCACTTCCTCCATCACATTGCATTTGTATGTTATGGAGATGACTTCTTTCCTTAAACTTCATGAAATAAACTCTTCTAGCCTCCAACTTTTTTTTTTTTTTCCTGCAGCTTCCTCACCTGTATCAGCCTTCATAGAATTGAAGAGAGTTAGGGCTGACGTTGGCTTAAAGGAATGCTGTGACTCATTTGATCTTCTATCTAGATCACTAAGGCTTTCTCCATATCAACAATAAGGCCATTTTGCTTTCTTATCATTTATATGCTCACTGGAGTAACACTTTTAATTTCCTTTTCTTTTACATCCACAACTTGGCTAATTGGCACAAAAGGCCTAACTTCTGGCCTACCTCAGTGATACGGTTTGGATATTTGGCCCCTCCAAATCTCATGTTGAAATTTGATCTCTAGTGTCAGAGGTGGGGCATAGTGAGAGTAATGAGTGAGTTCTCTCTATTATTTCTTGGGAGAACTGGTTGTTCAAAGGAGCCTGGCCCCACCTCCTCCTCTCTTGCCATGTGTCATGCCTGCTACCCTTCACCTTCCACCTTGCTTGGAAGCTTCTTGAAGGCCTCACCAGAAGCAGATGCTGGCACCATGCTCCTCATACAATCTGCAGAACTGTGAGCCAAATAAACCTCTTTTCTTTGTAAATTACCCAGTCTTGGGTTTTCTTTTATAGCAATGCAAAATAGACTAACACACTCAGCTGTAGACATGCCTTCCTCATTAAGCTTAATCATTTCTAGCTTTTGATTTAAAGGGAAAGATATGTGACTCTTCTGTTACTTGAACATTTAGAAGCCATTGTAGCTTATTAATTGGCCTAATTTCAATATTGTTGTGTCTCAGAGAATAGAGAGGCCCAAGGAGAGGGAGAGAGATGGGGAAATGGCTGGTCAGTGGAGCAGTCAAAACATAGAACATTTATCAATTAAGTTTGCCAGCTTATATTGGCATGGTTCATGGCACTTCAAAACAATACCATAGTAACATCAAAGTTCACTGACCACAGATCACCATAGCAGATATAATAATAATGAAAAAGTTTGAAATATTGTGAGAATTAAAAAATGTGACACAGAGACACAAAGTGAGTACATGCTGTTGGAAATATTTCACAGATAGACTTACTTGACACAGGGCTGCCACAAACCTTCAATTTGTAAAAGATGCAATATCTTCAATAAAATGAAGTATGCCTATACATGGATTTATTTCTGGGTTGTCTGTTGTGTTCCATTGGTCTGTGTGTTTGTTTTTATACTGATACCATGTTGTTTGGGTTACTATAGCTTTATAGTATATTTGAAAGTCAAGTAGTATAAAGTTTTAGATTTGTTCTTTTTGTTCAGTATGGCTTTGACTATCCAGGATCTTTTGTGGTTCCATGCAAATCTTAGGATTTTTTTTTCTATTTCTGTGAAGAATGTCATTGGAGTTTTGATAGGGATTGCATCCTATCTGTAGATTGCTTTGGGTAGTATGGTCATTTTAACAACATTAATTCTTTCAAACAATGAACATAAGATGTCTTTCCATTTCTTTTGTGTCCTCTTCAGTTTCTTTCATCAGTGTTTTGCAGTTTTCTTTGTAGAGATCTTTCACATTCTTGGTTAAATTTATTCCTAAGTATTTTATTTTTTGTAGCTATTATAAATGGGATTGCTTTCTTGATTTCTTTTTCAGCTAGTCCATTATTGATGTACAGAAATGCTACTGATTTTTGTATGTTGATGCTTTATCCTGTAACTTTACTGAATTCTTTTATCAGTTCTAAGAGTTTTTTGGTGGAGTCTTTAGGTTTTTCTATATGTAAGATCATGTCATCTGCAAATAGGGACAATTTGAGTTTTTCCTTTCCAATGTGAGTGTCCTTTATTTCTTTCTTTTGCCTAATTGCTCTGGGCAGGACTTCTAGTACTACACTGAATGGGAGTGGTAAAAGTGGGTGTCCTTGTCTGACATTAGCTGTGAGTTTGTCATATACGGTCTTTATTATTTTGAGAAATGTTTCTTCAATGCCTAGTTTGTTGAGAGTTTTTTATCATGAAGAGGAGTTGAATTTTGTCAATAGATGCCTTTAATGTGTCTATCGAAGTGATCATATGTTTTTTTTCCTGCATTCTGTTGATGTGATATATCACATTTATTGATTTGCATATGTTGAACCATCCATGCATCTCTGGGATAAATCCTATTTGATCATGATGTATTACCTTTTTGATGTGCAGTTAGATTTGATTTTGTTGAAGATTTTTGCATCTATATTCATGAGGTATATTGGCCTGTAGTTTTCTGTTTTTGTTGTCTCCTTGTCTGGTTTTAGTATCAAGGTAATGCTAGCCTTCTAGAATGGATTGAGAAGAATCTCCTCTTCTTCATTTTCTTTGGAATAGTTTGAGAAGCATTGGTATTAGCTCTTCTTTAAACTTTGGTATAATTTAGCCTTGAAGCCATCTGCTCCCAGGCTTTTCTTCATTTGGAGACTTTTTGTTATTGATTCAGCCTTGTTACTCATTATTGGTCTGTTCAGATTTCTTATTTCTTCTTGGTTCAACCTTAGTAGGTTATATGTCTCTCAGAATTTATCTGTTTCCCTAGATTTTCCAATTTGTTGGCATATAGTTATTCATAATAGTCTCTAATGAACCCTTGTATTTTTCACAGGAAATCTTTGATATGGGCTCAACCTACTTGAAGTTCCTCTTCAGGCCTAGGTGATAGGCCTAGATACTGAACTCATCTTTCTGAATTAGTCATTCTTCTTTTATTATGTAGTTTACATTACATAGTTTATAATTCAAAACTATTACCCAGAATTTCCTATAGCTTTTATTAAGAACTCGGCTCAAATAAACTAAATATTGGATTTTCTAGGTAGCCTTCTTATGTCCCACTGGCAAATACAGATTCTTTCAAAGCAAGTTACAAACTAGTAGCCCATAGACTAGGCTAAATTTTACATACACACACACACACACACACATATATATATAAAATTTAATTCAGCTAGCAAAATATTTTAAAATATTGAGCCAATATTTAAAAATCAGGAGATTTTAATAGAAAAATCTAGATTTGAAACTCCTTTTAAACCTTCAGAAGGCTCTAGCAGCACTGTGCTCACATTTTCACAGACCAACACTTGGCTGAAGCTAAGGAGCAGCTGTCCTCATTAGATGGGGCCTTGGCTCTATTTGCTATAACTCTCGACCTGTCCTGATGCATCCCCTAAACTGAGGCTGTAGATTGCTTTTCGAAGTAGCATATACACTATTGTCTGGACTGGCAGTTCAACACCAAAAGTTATAGAATAAGAAATGCAGTTGGTAGTTTATGTTTTCTATGTGACTTGATATTCTCTATATTATAGAATTGTATATATTATATATGCTGTTACATATTATACCTATATTTTCATATATAATACATATAATCCATATATATTTCTATGAGCCTGGTTATTTCTATATGCGAATGAAAAACATGTCCATATATTTAATAAGAAAAACCTAGTCTTCTTCCCTAATTTATTTACTCGGCTGTAACCTATAAGTCCTTTAGCTTGCAACCCTTTTCCAACCATGCTTCTTAAAATCCTGAGAGGTCCTTATGCAGCTGGAAGTGAGGGCAACTGGGGACTGCAGACGCTAGGACTCTGCCACCCTTCACCTTTCCTACAGTGGCTCCCTAATCTGTTTTTTTATATATTATATATTTGCAAACAAGTACTATTTAAATACATGATTATATGGTTAACATTAAATTTGAAAACTATCCTTACAATAATAAATATTAGAACATCTGTATACACACTCATTCCATTTTGAAAAATATGACTAGGGTGAGCTTCTAATACCCTCTAATACTAATCCTCCTACCTTCTACTAGAGCATCAGTAATAGATATCAGGAAAGAGAAAGGGTCACCTATATGATGTGTTAACATAATCTGACAACATATCATAATCTGAAAGGTAGCTGTAAATATTACCTTTCCGGAGACTTTTTTACTCCGTGAAATAAGAATATTCACTGACTCGAGAAATAAGACGACCTTATTAGTAGATCGCTAACTCCTACCACTGTGTTGACATGGATCATCACACCGTTTATAAAAGTTCATGTTTCTGAGCAGGGCATGAGAAAGATTATACCTGAGAGCCCTGTTTCATAAAAAACAGAGCATTCCTCTCACAAATTCACTTTCTAAGTTGCATATAGTCACTTCCATGAAAACTAGAGAATATTCTTGCGAGGGAAGCCATCCCATACTTCCTGCAGGGGGCTCTTCCGGCCACTCCGTCTGTGGGGTTGTTTGGGTGACTTACACAGTGCCCCTTGGACACTGAGGCATCACTCAAAGGCAAGTCTTTCTGAGAACACAGAATCCAAGCCCTCCCCAACTCGTACTTTCTAAGATGCCATTTGATATCACTGTTTCAGGGCATAATACGAAGCAGGTTTTCTACTGAATGATTAAGGCCTGACAAGTGCCTCCTCTTAGCCCTGGCACCTTGTTCCTATATATGTTTGCTAGTTTTACTGCACAAAGAAACACATTTTGGGGAGAAAAAAAAAGATAAATAGATTTTGCCAGGTTGGCTTTGAACCTATCTTTCACACCACTGTGAAGTGCGCTGCCAGGATGTGCGATATGTAGTTAGAAGCAGCAGATGGAAAAGCATTTTTGAGGGGCTTTTTGATGGTTCTGAATCTATGCAGCATTTACACACCAAAGCATGCTTGTTCATCTGTTATATATTTAGGGATATTTAAACTGTGAACATTTGTCTTCCTTAAAGACTACAAAAGTATCTGGAGACTGACTGACTTACTAAATAGACATAGTAAATTGATCAATAATTAGTTTGACATCCCTTACCCCCCGGCCCCTCACTTCCAACCAACTTCTGGCCCCCATTCTGTATTGCCTGGCAGTAGCCTTATGTGGGGCCACGAGCATCCTATGCAGTGCAAAAATGTCACAGCACCAAAAGAAAATTACCCTCCCTGTGTATGTGTGTGGAGAGAGAGAGAGACACGAGAACTTTTAAATTTTTATTTATTTTTTAAATTGACACTTAAAATTATATGTATTGATTGTGTAAAACATGATGTTTTGAAATATACAGACATTGTGAAATGGTTAAATCTAGCTAATTATCAAATGCATTACCTCACATAGTTATCATTTTTGTGGTGAGAACACAGCATTCCACTCTCTCAGCAGTTTTCAAGACAATACACCATCTTTAACTAAAGTCACCATGCTGCGCAATAGATCTCTCAAACTTATTCCACCTGACTGTAAACATGTATCCTTTGACCAACATCGCTGCAACTCTCTCTCCCCACAGCCTCTGGTAACCACCATTCTACTCTAGACTTCTATGAGACCAACTTTTTTAGATTCTACGTATGACTGACAGATAACACTTTTAAGAAGACCCATTTAAAATGTGGGGCAATGAGATGGTATTTAATGTAATCTTGTAATTCAGAAAAAGGTAGAAGTTTCCATAGTCAGGGACCTTCTGCTTAGAACTTTCTCCTAGTATTTCTAAATATGATAATGGAGGTGAGCGCCATCATCAAAAAATAAACTTGAACAAGTCACAGGTTATTCATTTTTGTCCCAATTGCATGTGTATTACCTAGCAGAGGCCAATGAAAATAAAACCAAATGCTTGAAATTTAATCCTGAGACAAATCAATAGCCACTTAACAGAACTAGCACCAAAATGAGGCTAAATGCATAAAACTGAAATTCATGACTGGCATTCTCTGAAACACCTGCATCAGCCATGTGTGTTTACTGTATACCCATTACCCATCCTCAACCTTGGTTGCCCAAAACTGGCAATTTCAGAGCAAGAGTCCAAAACAAGAATAGATAAGCAGCTACTAATATGTATGACCAAAAAAGTCACTGTTGTAATATGAGATCTGGTTGGAAGATGGAACGATTGACCCTGGATTGTTCTGTGAATTCTAAAACCCAGAGATCATCTAAGAACTTCCCAAAGCAAACCTCAGCTCCTCGTCAGACACCATCCTGCGCTCACCAGTGCATAAGTGCTGTGGGGGACATGAAAGAAAAAGAAGAAGGATGACAAAAGTCTGAAGATAAGCAAACCCAGTGTTGACAAAACATGGACAAAGCAAAATACAATCTTTGTCCAGAAAAAGAATACCGAGGTTTGACCCTCAAGGCAAAGTGCATTTTCTCACTGCTTTGGTCATTGATTGGGTTCACCACAGAATATGCAAAGGCAAAGAATCAATAAATTTAAAAATCAATGGTTGAAACCCAAGGCTCTCCAATGATTTACTTGCTCAATCCCAGAAAGTTGGGAACAGTAACCAACTCCATTTTTCACTGACCTCTCAGCCTAAACTTCAAAGGGCTCTTAGTTGATATGACATACCGCCCTATTTTGTGTATAAATTAGCATACACAGAAAGTACCAAGCATAGCCTGAGTCCCAGAAGAGGTAATCAATAGGTAACAGTCCCAATCTCCCTCAGCAGGAATGTTTTGAGTATTCATAAACAAACCAATATTGTCTGGTACATATTAGGGGCTCAATAAATGTTAATTTTCTTATTTCTGGCCTTTCCCGTATAGTTAAACAAAAACATAAAAACCATGACATTTTTTAAATGTGAAACTCTGATAAATTTGTAAGAACATTCTGTGGACCCAAAAATAAAAAAATGATATCTTCTAACTAAATATAATGTTTGTGAAACTGATTTGCATTTCAAATTTTGGCAGTACACCTATGAAGGGTGTCTCTGGCTCAGAACTCTGGCAAGAGGTGATGAGGACTTGAACTAAGGTGGTGGCAGGAGATTGGAGATAAATGGTTATAAGAGGCGGGATAGCAAAATTGTCAGGCCCTGAGTGCTGTCGACAGACAACCTGGGTTCCATCTCAGCGCCAACCCTTGCTAACTATGCAATTCAAGCACTTGTCTTACTTTCCAATCTGTGAAGTAATGAGGAAAATATCTCAACTTCACTGATGGATGTGAGGACTAAATGAGACAATGTATGTAAAGCAGTTAGTGTGTTTTCTGGCATGTTAATGCAATAAATGTTGGCTATTATTAATAGATGCAGTTTATGACTATGTGACTATCCCCAATTGAAAATTAAGTGTTCTATTGTTTAGTCCTCATTTGGTTTCTGATCCCATTGAAAACCTTCACTGAGAAAAATGATCCCTCCATGTGGAGAAGGGATCATTTGTTCTATAGGAAAAGAATGCAAGTCAAATCTTTAATTGTCATAACAGAATGTCAACCTTGGGACCTGAAAATCTGGCATTTGGGTTTTAAGTTGTGTTTTAATCAATAACACAGAATTCTGATGTCCCACGTCAGAAAGCTCAGACTTGAACAGAGAGCCATTCAATTCCTGCCAACATTCAGTTGGAAAAATACCTTTGAGAAACAAAATAAAGTGCCCACTCATTCCCCAAGGTGCTCTAAGTGCTAGTCTCAGATTAATGATAAAAGGGTTAAGAAAGTTAGCTTTCTATGAAAATATTTTGGCTAAATTTTGTTTTAATTCAGAGTCAATAAAAGACATATCTATATGAAAAATATTCTGTATTTCTAGGAAACTATTAGACACAACACCCATTATGTTATTTAATTATCTCTATGCATGTACACATAAAAATTTCTCTTAAATACACATGGTATCAAAAGTCACTCCTGAAAAAATAATATATTTGTGTGCTTACTTTTTACTTTTAATAAATAACTATATTGTTTGTTGTGGCTTCCAGGGATCTCATGATTAAATTTTGTAGCCAAGTATAATACAATTTATAATTAAAGTTAATAAAATTGGTGGAATTGTTTTCCACCTATTCCCACCACGATTTTCCCATCATTATGGAAACATAGCTAGCTAAAGAACCTCGTAAGGAATTGGTATGTAATAGATGGTCAACAGATATTGATTCCCCACCGCCACATACTTTAATCTACTAATAAATATTCAATCTCTCTTTCAGATATCATTAACTGCTATACTTGAGATTTTAGTAGAGGCCATGTCAAATTTGTTAAAGTAAGGTACACATAATTTATCAACAAAATAATAGCCCTCAATATATACGGTTCTGGTTGAAGTATTACATATATATTTATATGATATGACAGGACAAAACTACGTGATATCAGCGATGATAAATAAACTTAGTTAAATAAATAAATCAAAATATTGGGAACAGATTAGGTGCTCCTTTTAAAGAAAAGATATGCCTTTTAAAGAAAATTTAACATTAGACAAGTAGTATGTAATCATTTGAAGAAGAAACTTAGACATAGAAATAATCAAAATGAAGAAATTAATATTAAAGTCACTGGAAACTCTATCAACCAAAGATAGCCTTCATTACTATTTTGCTGTACATCTGCTTATACTTTTTTCAATGAAAATTTATTCATATAAATACATATTTTATTTAAATTTAGAATCAAATCACTTACATTATAATTCAAAATATTATAAATTATATTTCATATCACTTAATATAGAGACACGCCATTTTTGAGGATTGCATAGTATTCAGTTGTATAGATATACTTTCACTATTTAAACCAATCTTATAAGTAAATCTACACCTACAAATCCTATAATGTTGGCCATTTAACTGTTGGTCATTTGAAAGGAAATTGGTTCATCTCAGTAAAAGTTTTTTAAAGAGTGGATTTAAAGAACTGTCAGACAGCAACCAATCTAAAGAGAGAGAAAAAACCTTTAGGTGAACCACCTTAAACCAGCGATGTGCGTGTGAGCCTTTAGAAGAACAGGGAAATGGGCGCTTTTTTGCCCTCCAATGGGTGTGTGAATAGTTACAGCTTTTAAGGTGGAAAATTTGCCAGTTTCTAACCATGTGCAGATCCTTTAAACTAGCAATCCTGCCTCCGGAAAGTTATCCTAAGAAAGTAATTGAATCAGTGGCATATGTATTTATACAAGTTAGTGCTTCTCAGCAGTGTTAATATAAAGCAAAACAAGATTTAGAGAGACTTCCCCTATCCCTATATATTTTTTCACAGCACTTGAAAGTTTTCAATTGTTTTCACATTTATGAAATTAAGTATTCTAGAATTTATTTTGCTGTAATGTGTGAAGAACTAACTTTATTTTGTTTACTGATTGTTAGTCATGTGTCCTAACACCATTTACTGAATAATTCATCTTATCCACAATGATGTCAATAAAACCTTCAACATTAAAACAAAAAAAGCATGTATTTATGTGAGTTTCTTTATATTTTTTTCTGGTCCATAGGTTTGCCTGGTCTATAGTGATGGCAATATTAGATAGCTTTTATTAGTATAATTCAATATTTTGAAAACATTTATCTGTTTACCTAGTCAACACATATTTATTGCAGATCTATTAAGACTGTATATTAAACAAAATTAGCAAAAGAAACACAGCTGTTGTCATTATGAGGCTTATATTTTAATGGGGAAGGTAGAGAATGATAAGATAATCTCACAAATAAATCTGTACCTACAAAACATGACAACTCTTTGAAAGGGAAGAAACTTTCATGTATATACCATGAAAGTATATACAGTAACTCTGGGCATTAGGGAGAATTCATTCTCTTCCATTAACATTTTCTTTCTAGAATTTTTTTGACTAGATATATTCTACAAATGGAAGATATATTTTCAATTTTTTAAAATAAGTTCTATCTAAGTTTTAATTAGGGTTGAATTAAATTTGTAGTTGACTTTGGGAAGATTTCATATATTTATAACATTAAAATTTTATAGCTTTGTATGAGGTATATTTTGCTTTAACCATGTCTTTTTTTTTTAATCTCTTTAGGAAATTAAATTATTTCCTTTGGATAAAACTTGGACATTTCTTAATTAATTTGTCACCAGACATTTAGTTCTTTTTGCTATAATTGTTAACTATATCTGTTTCCATGTCATTTCCGAAAGGCAATTATTGGCATACAGGATATTTATGGAAATTTGCACATTTATTCAATGATCAACTTCATTTTATATAATATTCCATACTATTATAAGTTGTCGATTACAACTGCTTTATGTTTATTCTCTTGGTATTCCAGATGGATCATCAAATAATTCAATTTTTCCATTCCAATATTCACACCGATTGTTCAGTTTTTAATTGATTTTACTGGCTAGCTCTTTCTTAGCATAGCAATATAAAAATGATGATAGCAAGTATGATGGTCTTTTTCTTTAAGTTGACTTGAAAGGCAGTTCTTCTAATGTTACACCAATGTGATGCTGATTGTTGGCTTGCTATAAAGTTTATTCACTTTGTTAGAAAATATGCTCATATTTACAGTACAATAAAAGTAGTTTTTAACTAAAATATAAATGTTCTTCATATTATAAAATATATTGAAAGCAACTAAGGAGATAATTATGCTGATTTGGGGATTTTTTCCCATTTTGTCCTAGATGTATGATAATTTATATTAATAAATTTCCTAATAATGGACTATCTTTGAATGAATAGTTGAATTTCATCTCTGATAATTTACTAAAACTATTTTATATTATATTTGTGAGCTAAATCCATAGCTTCCTTATTTTTTTTCTCTTTTTTCTTATACCTTTTATTCATCCTTTTTTCTGGAAATCGCATTTTTGATAGAATTTCTAGACTTTTCTTATAATTGGTAAATTTTTTTCTTTTTCTTTTATTCTATAGAAGATGTTACATGGTTCAAGAATTTCTACCTCTTGAGATTTTATTGAAAGAAGTTCTCCAAGAAACTCTGTGAGCCTAGCAACTTTTACAAAGGGAAATTCCTCTGGTAATTTTCTTAGCATTCTCTAGAGTTATTAATCTATTTAGGTTTTACTATAATTTTTAATAATATTTGCTCATATGTATTTTATGCCAGTTAAATTCATTAATATTTATCAAAGTTTGTTAAAAGTGCTCTTAAAATCAACTTTATTTCTCCTTTATTTGTAATTATACAAACTTTTTAAGTTGAATTTGGAATATTTCTGTTTTCCTTTCATCAGCATTTTTGTTTGTTATTTTTTTCTAACAATTCCAAGTAGGTTCAGTTAATTTCATTCTTTCCCTTTGATTTATTGTTTAATAATGATTCTTTCTGGTTTCTTTACTAATAATGAGAGCCTTTAAGTTAAAGAATAATCCTCTAAAAATAATTCTTGGCTATATCTCATGTGCTTTGATACATAGGCTTTTAAATTATTTTTAATTTTTCAAATAATCTATAATTGTAGGTCTGATTTACTTTTGACTCAATTGTCACAAACATATACATTTATATATACATATATGTATTTATATGTAATATATGTATACATATATATTTTATATTTAAGTTGGAGTATTTTTATACATGTTACTAATTTCTAGTTTTATTAAACAGTGTGGCTTAATGTTGGAATTTATTGAGGTTTTTCATTTTTGCCAATATTCTGTGGATGCTTGAAAAGAGGGTATATGTTCCACATTTGTTGGGGTTTCCAAGTCTGCAGAGTTTATTGGTTGATCAATTTGGTAGAGTAAAATGAGGAAACTAATAAGCTATTTTCTCCATCAACTGACTCCTCTATATCTCTCCAAATTTATCCATTCTCAATTCTTAGGGCTTCTTCTCTATTCTATCCTGACTTCCTTTGTATTTCTTACTTTTTCCTGCCTGGTTTTGCTTAAGCTATCCCCTGATTCTGTCTTGTCTTAGAAGTCTTTGCTAATCCACAGTCATCACTTCATTTAAAACATCCTTCCTTCCACTCTTTCACCTAACTAACCTACACTTCCTCTTTTGCTGTGTTCCTTGAGGCCAGGGATGGGAAACAGCATTGGTTGCCTACTCAGTAGTGGTTTTCCTATAATTTCTAACAGAATTCTGATTTTGTTTATGATGAATATATGCCCAGCCCCAAAACAATGGATCATGATTGAGTTAGGCCAATTATGGCAATCCTGGGACAGACTGTTCCAACTGTTCCAGATTACCATTCAACTAAGTGTGGTAATGTGACTCAGATAAATAAAAATATTATTTGGATTTTTATGTTATGGATCTTGAAAAAGATCCATTTGGAAAAGTCTGCTAGAGACTTCTGGGAAAGTTTTAACTTTCCTAAAGAGATGCACTCATTGCCTTCGTAATTTCTTCCTGACTTGAAAGAAAATGCAATGGTTTGCAACTATTAGAAAAATGATGAGAGAGCTGCAGAAGTATTGGTACTAGTTAATAATCTAACATTAGCAACATTCTAGCCCAAAACTCTACATAAGAAATGTATACCCCTATTTAAAAATAAGTAAACAAATAAATAACCATAGGCTGTTCTGTTATCTGTAGCCAAATGCATTCCTGAGTCACTACACACACACACACACACACACACACTCACACACGCATATAAACATATATTCATTACTTACTTTTTAAAACCACTTTATAAGACAGCTGCTTATGATGTTTCCATTCTCACAGATGAGAATTCAAAGGTACAAGGTCATAAATCTCTAAGAGTCAAAACCAAGATTTGAACTGAATAAGTCTGGTCCCAAACCCTGTACTCTTAATAACCATGCTATAGTACCTCTCATTT
>CAUYSK010078739.1:0-41068 GCA_963575035.1 Avahi laniger | reverse complement strand
AGGGATGAAAATTGGTGTGCCTAGAAGCAGATTTTAAAAGCAGCTCTTCTTCAAAACATCTTTTTTCATACCACATGATAAGCATCTTGAACACCATGGCAGTAGCAGCAGTAAAATGGGTGATATCAAAGAAAACTATCTTGAAATATTTATTTCCAAGCCAAAGTAAGTGAAATTTTTTTAATGTTTAAAAAGTTTTATATTTTTTAAAATAGTATGGAAAATTTAAAGTGTTTAGTTATTATATATGCCTATTAATTTGCAGGAGTGTTTGCAGTAATGGAAAATGGGAGAAAACCTAAATGTCAGTCCAAAGGGGGATGATCTATTATGGTACCTCTTAGCTATGACTACCATGCAGCTGTTACCAACATAGAACGATCTCCAAATGGAAGGGGGAAAAAAGCATGTCACAGAACAGTATCTGTCGTTTGATCTTGTTTGTGTGTTTGAAAGATGATCCATCATGTACATATGTGAATATGCATAAATGTGGAGTAAAAGTGAATATACGTAAATGCAGAGTAAAAGGTCTGGACCAAACAATGGTTATCCGTGTAGACCACTAGTGGGATTTAGCTAAGGGCAGGAGTGAGGGACTATACTTAGCATGTTTACAAGTATTACTTTTTTAGTAGTTCTTAAAATTTGCAATAAAGGGTAAATTCACAGTCCCATCTTCCAAAGATAATCATTGTTAATATTTTGGTAGATTCTCTTTGTTTTTTTTTTTTTTTTTTATCTGTACCTTGCCATTTAAAAAAATAAAATGTAATTTCTACTTTTCTAAAGAACTATATATAGTCTAATATTTTCTTGAAGGCCTATTAAAACATGTTTGACAGTCAAAGCATGGACCCAAATAAGTAAGCAGAATATTAAAGTCTTATTTCTCAGCCAACTGTGCTGTCCTTTTCCTTTTCCTCTGTGAACTCTGTTCTCCCATTTCTAAAGCAGGCATGATTAGAAGGCTACAGTAGATTTGCTTTTTCATGTTTAGCTATGTCAGCCAACTTTTTTATATATCTCTGCTTGATCTAAATCTCTTCCTTCATGTTTGCTGTTTACTACCATTTGTAATTGAAAGTTTCTTTTTTTTTTTTGAGACAGAGTCTCACTGTGTTGCCCGGGCTAGAGTGCTGTGGCGTCTTTTTAGCTCACAGCAACCTCAAACTCCTGGGCTCAAGCCATCCTTCTGCCTCAGCCTCCCAAGTAGCTGGGACTACAGGCATGCGCCACCATGCCCGGCTAGTTTTTTCTATATATTTTTAGTTGTCCAATTAATTTCTTTCTATTTTTAGTAGAGACAGGGTCTCACTCTTCCTCAGGCTGGTTTCGAACTCCTGAGCTCAAACAATCCGCCCGCCTTGGCCTCCCAGAGAGCTAGGATTACAGGCGTGAGCCACCGCGCCCGGCCTCTGTAAGACATTTTCAACACATCAAAAATTTCAAGGGGCCCTTAGACTAAATGCCACAATAACTAAATAATGAATGCAAAAGAAGGAGTTAAAGCTCTGCAGTGCTAATCCTAATGCATACGCTGCATGACATCTTTTTAAAAATATAGCAAATACTGCCCAAAAAAAGCTATAAATAAACAGAAAATTATTTTTAAGTACATAACTCAACTAAGATCTTCCAGTAATACATACACTGATTAATGACATGGCACTAATAAATATAAAATGAAAAAACAAATATGCTTTTCAAACATACACATATTGCTATCAAGTAAGACACTCAACTCTCATTTAGCCACTGAATGTTTCTGATAATAGCTTATCAAGACACATTCAATGCTGTAAAGCAGGCTATAGTCTAGGCTTAGGAGAAACTTAAAGCAAAATTAATAAAATACCAACTACAGTGCCACATAATCATAGAATATAAGAGCTAGAAGTTACCACTTCAAGAATAAGCACTACTCTTCATCTCACAACTGAAGAAATTTAAGTCAAAGAGACTTAGGTGAACTTCATGATTGTCCAGCTAACGGCTAACACCCACGCCGATATCTCTTGATTCTACAGCTTAATGCTCCCCAAGGCCTTTAAAATTAAAGCCAGGCGTGGTGACCTGAGTCTGCAATCCTAGCTACTGGGGAGGCTGAGGCAGGAGCATTGCTTTAGCCCAGGAGTCAAAGGTTGCAGTGAGCTATGATCACACCACTGCACTCCAGCCTGGGCAGAAAAACATGATCCTGCCTCTTAAAAAAAGTGGGGAGGGGATATACAGCAAGGCAGTTGACGTCTATAATCCCAGCAATTTGGGAGGCCGAGGGGGAAGGACTGCTTGAGGCCAGAAGTTCCAGACTAACCTGGGCTAAAAAGCAGGAGACCCTATCTTTAAAGAAAGAAAGAATCTTGAGTAGAAAATGTCTGACCTGAGACAGGAAACGTGGAGCAAGTGGCAACTCTGCCACGAACTGCAATCTCATACATGATTCACCCTTCCTGGTCCAGCTTTCTACACTTGTAAATTAAGAGGAATAAAACAGCCACTGAAACAATTATTTTACCTTATGCCAGTCTTAAAGTGTTAGAATAAATCTCTTTATCCAATATCTGGTAACACTGAACAAAGAATTTTGCTGTACCTTTTATCTTAAAGAGAAAAATAAAACCCAAATTAAATTGTATGGACAATTAGCATAATAACTCTGCCACTTCTCCCCAAGGAGTTAACTCCTATCACATTGAACCTTAGATCCGCTCCAGTTATTTATAATTAAACAATTTATTAACAACAGTATCTTCATCCTAAAGTAGCAAAGAAACAAAGATAACAAGGATGACTGAACATAAAAATTAGGACTACAGTGTTATGACAGGAGAGGGTAACACAATCATAGGAAGACACAAAGGTGTTCCTGGCCAAAGGTTCTAAACTCCACACAACGTTTATCTACTTTCAAATCAAAACATGACTTCAGGTTCTAACTACGGTCATGGCACCAGAAGTTGTAATTCACTTCTAACATTAGTAAAGGAAATGTAACAAGAATTTTCATTCTTCACAGAAGTGAATGAGGTAGCAGGAGCATGGACTGCACAGTGGTGGCATCCAAAGCAGTGGGATCCAGAGCCATCACTGCCTCCACACTGGTGCAAGCCAGTTCCTCCCTCTTCTTCTTCTCTTTTACACTTACTTCTCAACAGACCAAAGAATTCAAAAGGAAGCATTCTCCTTACCTAAGCAGGGAGGGTGGAGTGGGGAGGCAAAAACACCATCATCGTAAATGAACTTGGGATAGCCAAAGGTCATTCAAAATTCAACAGATGCAGAATTACAAAATATAATCAATGAGGATGGTCTATAAACAGTATGATTTCCCGGAATTTCTCCCTATGATGATTAGAAAAAAGCATCGAGAAAAAAATCCATAAAATATTCTGAATCTTTAACAAGGATGGCAATGGTTAAATCAATGTGGAAAAACTACATCATGTACAAAAAACTTGGTCCCTAGCTTTGAAAAACTCACGATCTAGGAAAGAAGATGGTTAAATTAACAATTATTCCACTAAATGTTAAATGTTATATGATGTATATGCAAAATGCCTATGGAGTTGTTCTTGCAGAATTCTTCAGATCGAAGTTTTAGTTACATCTGTTAATAGTTCAGGTTAGTTAGGAATGAAGAAAATTAGTTCCACTATTTGTAATTTCATTTTTGACATGCTATACTGCACCAAAATTGATTAAAAATTCTAGTAAATATTAAATGTCCTTTATAAAGAATTTATACCATTGAGAATACTCTGCAAACTGTCTCAAAAGTTGAGTTCCAGAAACATTTTGGGCAATAGTGGTAGAATCCAGCAAAGTGAGGCATTGATTCCTATAAGGGGGAAAACATTCTACTTGTTTTTGATTTTTAGATAAAGCTTAGCAAGTAAGTAGTACTATTTTATTGTCACATGCTACCTAATACTGTATAAGCATAGGTAATTCCTAAATGTCAAATCAACCCCCCCATTAACTAGTACTTCCTTTTAAGCACGAACTGAAAAGGAAATAACCACAATAACATAGAACCATTCCAAAGGCTTTAAAAATCTGTACACATGATATGCTGATTTTTTTAATCTAATAATTTATCTAAGAATTTCCATTAATTGGTCAGACATGCTTCTTACACTTGAGGAAATTGTGATTCTTTTCCCCAAAATCATTGATTTTTCTTTAAATAACTAGTGTTAACATTTATTATCATTAGCATTACAGGCTTCACAGCTTCCCAGTATAAAGAATATTTGTAAGTCTCTAATGCCCAAGACCACTTTGGTGGTGCTCTTAGGAACAACTGTCACATTTAAAATGTCAGTGCAGGGCCGGGCGCGGTGGCTCACGCCTGTAATCCTAGCTCTCTGGGAGGCCGAGGCGGGCGGTTTGTCTGAGCTCAGGAGTTCGAAACCAGCCTGAGCAAGAGCGAGACCCCGTCTCTAACAAAATTAGAAAGAAATTAATTGGACAACTAAAAATATATAGAAAAAACTAGCCGGGCATGGTGGCGCATGCCTGTAGTCCCAGCTACTCAGGAGGCTGAGGCAGAAGGATTGCTTGAGCCCAGGAGTTTGAGGTTGCTGTGAGCTAGGCTGATGTCACAGCACTCTAGCCCAGGCAACACAGTGAGACTCAAAAAAAAAATAAATAAAATGTCAGTGCATACTCTGGTTTCTCTTCAGATCATATAATCTTTCGCCTTTTAAAATGTCAGTGCAGACCGGGCGTGGTGGCTCACACCTGTAATCCTAGCACTCTGGGAGGCTGCGGTGGGAAGATCTACCTCATCTGAGGTCAGGAGTTCGAGACCAGTCTGAGCAAGAGCAAAAGCAAGACCCTATCTCTACTAAAAATAGAAAAATCAGCCACGTATGGTGGCACATGCCTGTTAATCCAAGCTACTTGGGAGGCTGAGGCAGGAGAATCGCTTGAGTCCAGGAGTCTGAACTTGCTGTGAGCTAGGTTGATGCCACGGCACTCTAGCCCAGGTGATGGAGACAGACTCCGTCTCAAAAAAATAAATAAATAAAATGTCAGCACAATTATAATAGATCACACAATTTAGCTAAAAGCAACCCAGGTTATTTCCAAAACTGTTAAGTGAATGCCAACTGAACTCTGTGGTTTCTCTAAGTGTATTACTAGGATTCTGTAGCCTACCTACTTGAAGAGAATCTGGTATCATCTTTAAGAACTTCCCCTAAATACTAAAGCAAAAATTTGATCGGTAATTCTCTTTTCCTTGTTAAAAACAATGGTTTCTCTATTTTTTGCTCTAAGTACCTCTGCTGGTAAAAAAATAACAATTGTAGGCATGTTCCCAATATATGTATACTTATAAATTATGTTTTACTGTACTTACATACATTATAAGCATATACAGAAAAAAATAACCCCAAAATTATTAAGAATGAAAAAACCCCATATATAGCATTTTCCCGCTATCTCCCAGTGGATAATCTAGAGCATACCCCTGATACGTACATAATTCCCCCCACACACATTTTCTTTGCATCTTTTTTATTGTGTAAAATTCACATAAAGTTGACCTTAACCATTTTAAAGTGTATAATTTAGTGTCACTTAGAACATTCACAATGTTGTGCAACCATCACCATTACCCAGTTCTAAAACATTTTCATCACTCTAAAACTAATACCCATTAAGCAGTCACTCCTCGTTCTATCCTCCCTCAGCAACCACTACTCTGCTTACTGACTTTATAAATTTGCCTATTCTGGATTATTTCATTTAAAACATGTGACCTGTTGTGTCTGGCTTCTTTTATTAGAACAATATTTTCAAGATTCATTCACATTGTAACATGTATCTGTACTTCATTTCTCTTTACAGCTTAATAACATTCCTTTGTATTAATATGCCTCCTTTTATGCAGCTATTCATCAACTAATGGACATTTGGGATGTTTCCACCACTTTTGGCGATTGTGAATTCTGCTGCTATGAACATCTGTGTACAAGCTTTTGTTTGAACATCTATTTTAAATTCTTTTGGGTATATATCTAAAATTGGAATTACTGGGTCATAAGGTAATTCTATGTATAACTTATTGAGGAACCAGCAAACTGTTCCCCACAGCAAGTGTACCATCTTTGCATTCCCATTAGCAATCTATGTCCATTCCCCTGTCCCATTTTACAGACAACTGATCAAGAATACAATTTGAACCAAAAACCAAATGGTCTATAATGGGCATGTTTTGACAGCCTACAATGCCCACCGACCTTTTTGCTGGAAGATATACTCTTGCTAAAAGGGTAAGCCAATGCAGCCTTTTTTGTTTGTTTGTTTCTTTTTTCAACAATCCCACCACTGAGAATTGATAACTTTGCCTGGGCAGACTGACCCAAGAGAGCCAATCTATTGGATAGTCAATAACCAGGTTCTCTTTAGAGAATGTGAACAGTCTCTGGGAATGAAAGGTCATATAAATTTGGAACCATGACAAGTAGAATAGAAAGTCAACGCCATCTGCCAACTGAAACTACAGGGGAAAGGAAGAAGGTGTGCACAAAAACATTAGTAAAAAGAGAAAAACCAGTCTGCACTGTGCAAAGAGAAGCAGAGGTAAGAGAGTATATGCAATCTTGAATACTGACAGGTTATAATTTCATGGGGCCTGCCTAGACCTTATTTTCTGACCTTAAATAGTTTTAAGATTGTCTATGGTTGTTTTTTTTTTTTTTTTTTAAATAAACCCTGTTTAAGATACTCTTGAGGCCGGGTGCAGTGGCTCACGCCTGTAACCCTAGCACTCTGGGAGGCCGAGGTGGGCAGACTGTTTGAGCTCAGGAGTTCGAGACCAGCCTGAGCAAGAGTGAGACCCCGTCTCTACCAAAAATAGAAAGAAATTAATTGGACAGCTAAAAATATATAGAGAAAAAATTAGCTGGGCATGGTGGCTCATGCCTGTAGTCCCTGCTACTCGGGAGGCTGAGACAATAGGATTGCTTGAGCCCAGGAGTTTGAGGTTGCTGTGAGCTAGGCTGACGCCACTGCACTCGCCCCAGGCAAGAGAGTGAGACTCTGTCTCAAAAAAAAAAAAAAAAAAAGATACTTTTGAGTGAAAGTTCTGTTTCATGCATCCAACAAGCTCTTACTAAAATAAGCTCTGATTACCTTAATTTTATTTCCCTTGCTAGTTTTAAATAGCTTCAGGGGGTTTTATACTAGTTTTTCAATTTAAGTACCTTGCACAAGAAATTTTAAACAAATCTGTCAGTATTTTTTTAATCACATTTTTATAACCTTCAAAAAATGTATTTTTCCCCCTAAAGACTCTGAGATTCTTTAGGAATAGACCTTAAAAGATGACCTTTCAACTTGTTCCTAGTGCCTGCTTTTATAAATCTATGCAATAGAATTCTTGAGTTTTCTCTCTTCAAATAGAAAAACTGAATGTAATTGTACTGTGGCCAATGTAAGTTTCATGATCATCTAGAAAAACTCCTGCCCAATCAGATCAAGATTCACCTATTTCCCTACGCCAGAGTTTTAGATTACCCATTCTATGAAACAATCCACTGTAACATCTAAAATGTTCACACCTTATTCTGGTATTGCATATACATAAACATTTCCTATAATAGAGACAAGTTAGTAACTTCTACTTAAAAACTAATACTATAACAAGCAACACATCTCAAAAATAGCCAAACTATACATCTGTTAAGCTATACATATGCTATCCTTTTATGGCACAGGGCACAGGGCATGTTATGTTATTTTAAATTATTTCTAGCATCTACTCAAAATTACAAATTTATACAGAGAAACCTGAGTACTATCTTCTATTGAAAATCTTTAATATTAATAGAACAGACATACATAATAAGACAGTTCAACTCAATAAAGACAACCTCAATCAAATTCTTACCACTGTGTAGACTTTCTAAAATCCACTAGCAAAACTCTAAATTGTTAAAATATATTTAAAATCATATAAAGCATTTTGATAATACCAAATTTATAAATTTATTTTACAGTATAATGACTTTTTCTCTTTGGGGTCTGGTATTAATAAGTGAACTTACATTTCTTATATGGCCATATAAAAACGTTATTTTACCTCTAAGTAATGTATTCAGACGACCCATCCCTGAACATGAAACTTCCCCTATATCTCTCCCCATACCTGATTTTAATGATTATACAGTTTATTTATCTTTTTTTTTGGAATATGTAACATACAGATTTCTTAAAGAAAAAAAATCATTAACACTGCATAAATAATCTTAAAGTTAATTAAACTAATAGTATTAAAATTTTTCTACTATGACAGCACGCTAAATTTTTCTCTGACATTTTCAAAGCAGAATAAGGCTTGAAATTTCCGCACTGATACGTCAACCAACTATAAAGACATGGTTCCCTCAAAGAGCTTACGGTCTATTGTACATACATTTACAGATAATTAAAATTTGCTATGAAAGAGAGCACACAGGAACAACTAATCAATCTTAGAAAGATAAGAAAGAATATGATGTCTAAATTGAGAGCATCTTCTTCCTTTGTAGACAGAGGATAATAATCAGGGAAATGGGGTAAAGGTAGACTAGAACAGGTAGTTAGGAATGAGAAGAGAAAGACTAAACATAAAATTAAGGAACTCAAGGAAATCAAGATTTAATCTGATTACAATATAGAGTGAGAGGCAAATAGTAAAAGAGATGTTTAAAGAACCATGCAGCGGCAGGGTGCGGTGGCTCACGCCTGTAATCCTAGCACTCTGGGAGGCTGAGGCGGGTGGATCGCTCAAGGTCAGGAGTTCGAGACCAGCCAAAGCAAGAGCGAGACCCCATCTCTACTAAAAAATAGAAAGAAATGATCTGGACAACTAAAAAAATACATATATATAAAAAAAAATTAGTCAGGCATGGTGACGCAGTAATTCATTCTAAAAAGCAGATTTTATTCTAAGATATTTGCTCCACCTACAGTATAGGAGTCCATTAGGGAAGCAAAAAATCAGCACCACAGAAAACAAACAAGGAAGCATTTCAAGTAATACAAAAAAGAGATGATAGTGACCTAAACTTAAGGAAAAAGAAATAGAATTGAATCAGTAAGACCAGTGGGAGAGGTGGGTGTAGTGAAGAAGTAGCTGAAGAATACCTTCTTTTTTCAAGATTGGGCAAGTGAAAAGACTCTATACCAAATCGAGGAAAAAGATAATGTTGAATATTGAGTGTGGGTACGGAGGAAGTAATGATACTTCGATTTCAGACATATTCCATTCAATTTACTGTGGGACATGGAAATGGAGCTATCTAGCAAATGGTCTGAAGCTCAAGTGTAATCTGAGCTGGACGGATACATTTGAAAATGCATCAGTATATACTAATCCATGGCGATTTAAGTCAAAGCAGTGAGAGAGAACACAGAGAGAGAGCAAGCAAAGGAAGCAGCAAGCCAATAACTGAAACCTAAGCAATGACAAAAGGGGAAGGACAGAAAAAGAAGTGAATCCAAAACCATGTATATAATAAATTAGAATTACAGAAATCCAATAAATGAGAAAAGTAACAACCACAAAAGTTAAAGACATTTGCTCAGCACCGTACTGCCAGCTAAAAGTAATTGGAAGGAGGTTAGAGTGCTCCTCAAATCTAGTCCAATCACCCAGCCTTTGTAAATAATTTAAAAATAAAATTTAAAATATACTGAGATTCTAGATTTAAATGAGATAGTATCTTTAAAATAAAAACATTAGCTATGACTGGTGCCTCAAAAAAACTAGTTATGACATAAAATATTACGTTTGTTTAATTTAACTTGGTTCTTCACATACCAATGCATGTTTTGAAATGCTTATTAAGACAGCTCAGGTTTTGATTGTAATCTTTTTCAATCTCACTTCTTACCTCATTGCCAATAATCTATTAATATGACCCTTTCCCTCCAACTAAAAGTTTAAACATAATCTTACATTCTTATATTCTGAGAACCTTTAGTTCAAGTATATGAATGCATTTAAAAACTAAGGGGAATAATAATGTAAAACAAGTGAAAAGCAGCAAAAAGAAAAGCTGAATCAAAGTTTTCCAACTTAAATGGAAAAAATGAAAGTGCTGAGGAAAATAAATTTCTCCAAAGTAATCTACATTTAATTTTATTTAAAAAGAAAACAGCCTTGGCCGGGTGCGGTTGCTCAAGCCTGTAATCCCAGCACTCTGGGAGCTCAGGAGTTCGAGACCAGCCTGAACAAGAGGGAGACCCAGTCTCTACCAAAAATAGAGAGAAATTAATTGGACAGCTAAAAATATATAGAAAAAAAATTAGCCAGGCATGGTGGCTCATGCCTGTAGTCCCAGCGACTTGGGAGGCTGAGGCAGTAGGATTGCTTGAGCCCAGGAGTCTGAGGTTGCTATGAGGTAGGCTGACGCCACAGCACTCACTCTAGCCAGGGCAACAAAGTGAGACTCTGTCTCAAAAAAAAAAAAAAAACAAGAAAAAAGAAAACAATTTACTAGAAACTGGATTAAATTAATAAGTCATAAAAAGAGCATATTCACCAAGACTTTCTGAAAACATTAAATAGCAAATTTGGTACAGCAAAATAGCCCGAAAAATCTACAAAAAATAGCTAACAAAACCTGAGATAGGCCAGTCATGGTGGCTCACGCCTGTAATCCTAGCACTCTGGGAGGCTTAGGCGGGCGGATCCTTTGAGCTCAGGAATTGGAGACCAGCTTGAGCAAGAGCGAGACCCCGTCTCTACTAAAAAAATAGAAAGAAATTATCTGGACAACTAAAAATATATATATATAAAATTAGCCAGGCATGGTGGCGCATGCCTGCAGTCCCAGCGACTTGGGAGGCTGAAGCAGTAGGATCACTTGAGCCCAGGAGTCGGAGGTTGCTGTGGGCTAGGCTAACACCATGGCACTCTAGCCTGGGGAAGAGAGTGAGACTCCGTCATCTCAAAAAAAAAAAAAAAAAAAGAAAAGAAAAGAAAAAAAAAACCTGGGATACATTAGTCCTTAATCTCATTAGTCCTTAATCTCATAGGATTACGATTTCAAATCTAGGAAACATTTTTTTCGTATCTCCATCTTCATTAACTTTATCTCAACCAATAACCCAATTTTTACTTCTGCTCCAACCACAGCAACACTTAATCAACAAAATTAAAACAAATTTCAAGTAAAAATTATCTTCACTCTTCAATTAAAATTCCTATTATTCCAATTTCTTGGAGTTCAGCGTCTTAAAAAAAGTTGTTTAAACTGATTTTTAAAGTATAAACGACAGCTAGTCCTCATTGTCACAGGAGTGTCAACAAAAAATAATTCCCAAATGGTCAAAATACAAGCTAGGGATGAGCGTCATAAGAAGGAAACATATCCAGTGCATATGAAAACTCCATCAGAGACTTCAACTTACTGTCGTGACAGAATAACTGACACTGAAGGATCACTCTGCCATATAGAAAACTAGAGAAAATACACAAACTATTTCCAGACATTAGACAACACACAAAACTAACTGTGATCTGTGAGAGAGGGAAAACAAATAAGATAAACCCTATTATTTCCCTCTCTTTCCCCTTGGAAGTACTGACAGTATAATGGAACAGGAAGCTGTCTGGCTGAGTAAAAAGAAAAAAAACAGTTTGGAGAAGCTGAGGCAGCTAGAATTTGCGGGACAGAGTATCAAAGAGGAAGGAGCAACAGAGAAAAAGGAAAGACAACACAGAATCTGCATAGAGGTCCTCTTGAGTCTTTGGCTGAATACAACGCTGCACACACCTGAGACTCCACAGGTCAAGCAAAGAACAAATGAAAAGAATTGTAGAACGAACAGTGTCCTCACAAGGCTAGCATCATTCAGGTTTCAACCACCCAGAGTAAATACCCCTTTAAACAAGATACCAGAAAGGCCATGCCACAGAAGTAAAGCTAAACCAGACCTAGAGTACAGGCTACTCCAAATTTCCCCAAACAAAACTAAAAAAAAAGCCAAAATAGAATCAAGTTTATCCCCAAATTAACTGCCTGTAAGAACAAATCTCAACACTTTTTAAAGAAAAAGAACAAAATCCAGACCCTCAACGACATATTTATAACGTCTAGCATCCAATCCAAAATTACTAGACATGTGAAAATTCAATCATTGCACACCACAGAAAATTTTGCCTACTACGAGGGCCCTAAACAAATTACTCAGTCTCCTCTGGCCACATTTAGATTTTTCCCTATGTGAAAAATCAGAGATTAAAGAGACAAACAGAAGTAGCTTTCCATAATAAGGTAAAAGAAAAAGGGCCCTACTGAAAAGTGAGACAAAGAAAATACAGAAAGGAGAAGTAGAAAGGTGTCAAAGATCTTCCCATTTATTACCATACATTATAATATCTGATGACATGAATCAATATAAAAATAGCATATATGGTATATTCTGCTAACATATAAAAATACATTTCTGAGCCAACTTGTGAAATAGTAAGAAATATATATATTGGTCTCTACCCCCAGGTCCTGACACAGAGCTCCTCTAAAAACTCTCATAAACAAGGGTGCTAGGACAATCTTCTTTTCTAATATTTGGTCTTTGACCTCAATTCTTGACACAGAGCTCCAAAGGCCTCTGCAATTTCCTGAGTGACAAGAGTGTCTGACACAGAACACCTGCATCTTTTAGAATTTCCTGGGTGATAAGAGTGTCTTGTTCTAATAAGGTCACTCTGGGTGGGACCTTAGGTGGGGGCTGGTTACTAGAAAGACAAAGCCATGATTAGAAGCTTAGGACTTCCAGTCCCAACCATTGTCCTCTGGGGAGGTAAAAAGAGCTGCAGATTGAGTTAATAATCAATCACGCCTAAGTGATGAAGTCGCCATAAAAACCCCTCAAAGACAACTCAAAGAGTTACTAGGTTGGTGAACACATTGATGGGCCATGAAAGTGGCACACCAAAACTCCACATAATCCTGTGTTTGGGATCCTTCCAGACCTTCCCTTATGTATCTCTTTATCTGGATTTTCATTTGTATCCTTTAAAATATAAATACCCTTTGTAATTAATCAGCAATAATAAGTAAACTGTTTTCCTGGGGTCTGTGAACCACTCTAGCAAATTACCAAACCTGACAAGGGCGTGTCGAGAACCTCTAATTTGTAGCCAAGTCAGACAGAAATTGTGGGTAACATGAAGATCTACTACTTGTGATTGGCATCTGAAGTGGGGGGCAGTCTTGTGGGACTGAGCCCCTTAACCTGTTAGACTGAACTGTAGGACACACAACTGAGTCAAAGAATTGGTCAGTGTGGGAAAAACCACCACACACCTGGTCACAGAAGTGTTGAATGCGAGTATGGAGAAAAACAGTTGGTTTTTCCTACACATCTGGTGTCAGAAGTGAAGTACTGAGCATGGAGTGAGCACAGAATGAAAAAAGTTCGTTTTTTTTCTGTATACTTGTATAAAAATTAGTTTCTGCATCTAAAGGGTAAGCTTCAATTAGTCTCAAAATGATAAATAAAAAATAATTATTTTAGGTGGGTTATATTGCTAAATGAGTGTTTTAAAACCATAAGTAAACAACTATTGTTTCTCTACTTAGAATTTAGATATCTGGTAGCTTATAAGAAAACACAGCATCCAAACCAGAAAGCAAACAAGAAAACATACAATCAAAACAAAAATCCCATACACTAACACTCACGTATTCAAAGAGAAACTCCTCAGCCATCACTCAAGAGTCATGAGATGTAATTCTAACAAGCTTGTTTATTCTGATCTCAAAGTTCAAAGAAAACTAAAAGCAATCAACTAGAAGGAAAGTCTTAGTTACTAGAGGAAGGTACTATGATAGCACAAGTGACTAATGGAAGCCATCAAAAATGAAGAATAAAAAAAAAGTCACAGAACTTAGAAAAGAACATAGACAAGAAGCCAAATTATAAGAACATAAAAAGCAGAGTAGCCCAAAATCATTTAACATATGAAAAAAACAGACCTACCCTGGCAGTGATGCCAGAAAAGTGTAACAGCAAAGATGAAGAAGAAAAAGTTAAATTATACTTGGGTACAAACATATTTTGATTACACCAGAGAATCACTTTTAGACACCATCCTCAGTATTTGAAACAAAAGATTTTGGTATTCAAAGGAAAAAGCAAAGAATTAAATATTTTGGTTAGACAATGGCTTACTCCACTTACAACCCCAAATTGTGTAATTTAGGCAGCTATCTCTCTAATCTTTGTGTCAAACTACTGGCTATTATTCTACAGCCTTTTCCAATGAGTTGAGAAGGTGTCCCAAGCAAGTTTTTCCTAGTTACCACTGACTTTAATATACCTGCTGCATTCTAAAACCTCCTATTCTCTTCAAATTATCCAAATCCTCTATTTGAAGTCAAGCTAAAGCTGTAGTTTATTTCCCCAGTTTGTTCTTCACAGACACACTAACAAGATGTTCTTTAAAACAGTGAACATGAAGGTATTTCATTCAATAAATAAAGCATATTACTTACCTATAATGGTGATTCTCTGACACATTAACACCAGATAATTATGACTACAGTTACAGAGCTTAACCTCAAGGTAAAGAATTCTTGACAACTGAGTCCCCAAGATATGCTCCATGGGGGTTCTCAACCTAGAAACCCAAAAGTCCATTGAATAAGTCCTCATTAGATGAGGTAACCAAGTGCAGTTCAGACTAGGAATTAAAAGACAGAAGTTTGATCCCATTTAGTAATTCATAACAATAAGTAACTCAAAAACCTTAATTACAAGAAATGGAAATTGCACAATGCCACCTATCATGTTTACTTTCAATTTGCTATGATTGTCAAATGAGAAACTATATGAAATTGTAATTTATGAAGCACAATACAAATGCAAAATTTTCTTATCCAGGGCAGGCTGACTCCTCTAGTGCTCTCTAAGTAAAACTCATCTCTAATCTCTAGTCCTAGAGTTCTTCCAACCCCTTAAAAGAAATTACTTTGACCAACAGTAAAAGTAGACTCTCAAGATATAAATTTGTAAGAAAGGATGAAGATTTTCTCTATGCAGCTTCTGAAATTGATGAAAATATCAACTGTTTCATCAGGTATTAAATAAGCATGTTACAACAGAAGGACATATTGTAATTATTCACTATCATTAACATTTTCAGAAAACCAAGTTTAAAACTACAATTCTCAGCAATACTCTTTAATGTGGCTTGAAAGTAAGATTTTCACTTGCAGAGTAACGGAGCAACACTCTTAGATAAACAATAACTATCTTACATGTTCATTATCTAGAAACTTAAAAATTAGTATAAATGTTAGCCATCTGTTATCAATGAGTTAATCTTTGCAAGATCTCAGGAACATGGAAACCCTAAATTTGACCTTTTATACTCGTCTGTTTATGAAAGATTACAATAATATCAAAGATTCTTAAATGAAAATATCCAAGATCTTTCAAGTATAAATTTATTTAAGTAGTGATTATCTTTTGAATTGGAAGAAAAGCTCTGAATATTAAAGCCTAGCACCTGAAATCTTCCATACTTATGCTTCCTAGAGCCAGAACTTCAAAACTGAGAGATCCGTTCGCTGCTGCTGATTCGAATCAGCGAAAGGTCAATTCCCAAAGAGAAAGGGCAAGCACAGTTAATGATTTCAGTCCATCAGGCTATTTAGGCCAAAAAAAGGAGTTACTAGGTACTGTATTATATACCAGTTTAACAGAATCTGTCAGCCACCGAGCTTTGAGATGAAATACATTTCTTCTGATACCCCACCCCTAATCTCTGAAATGGTATGTCTAATAAAATACTCCACAGCTGGAATACCTGCAGATTCATTTCCCTGGCCTGTGGCCTAATTTACCATGAATCAAATCTAGGGCTAGAAATCTACACACATTATTGTTTCAAACATTTATAAATGATTAGATGACCTTATATGTGCTATTTTTGCAAGCAAGATATAGAAATCATAAGCTGAATGCTAGGATAAAAGGCTACTGATTAAATGATCATTGTTAGCTTAGAGGGAAGTTTCAATTAGAATAAAGTTGAGTTATGTACTACTGGCTGTAGACAAAAATCCATGCCATGCTCAGTGTTTTCTATTAACAACCTACTTTTAAGACCAGCTATCAGAAAGTACTAATTTTCTACTGGCAAAGATATTCGTGCGTAGGCTGGGCAATGCCCAATCCCAGTTTCAAAAGGCAATTACCTGGAGAACTTTTCTAGCACAGGGACAATAAGGAAAAGAAAGAATATTTGACAAGGTATGTGTACCTGAGTGTACAGGAGGATAGTAATCCATCTCCCCCAGATGCTTTTTATTGTTAACCCCAAGTGTTTTTTAAAATCATCTTTGAACTGCCAGAAATTTTCTTGAGACTTGAAAGCAGTAGACAGGTATCATGATGCTACTTTTAACAATTACAACTTGGGGAAAAAGAGCCAACATTATATCCAACCATCTCTTGATGGTTGGGACCTTGTCTCAAAAAAAAAAAAAGAAAGAAAAAGAATAAAAATTTTTCAGAAAAGAGGCCTATGCTAAAAGGCCACCATTATTACCTATCTGTAATGCATGGTAAAAAGAATATTATATATCACACCAAGATTCAATACTTTGATCCCATACATACCAGGGTCTGGTAATTGTCACAACAAAAACATCAGAAAGATTCCTCAAGAATGGCATAGAAGCTCATACCTGTAATCCTAGCACTCTGGGAGGCTGGGGGGCAGAGGCAGGAAGGAGGATTGCTTGAGCTCAGGAGGTCCAGACCAGCCTGAGCAAAAGCAAGGCCCCATCTCTACTTAAAAAAAAAAAAAAAAAAAAAAGACATAAAGAAAGAAAAAAGAAAAATTAGCTGGGTGTTGTGGGGCACCTGTAATCTCAGCTACTCAGGAGGCTGAGGCAAGATTGCCTGAGTCCAGGAGTTTGAGGTTGCAGTGAACTACAATGATGCCACTGCACTCTACCCAGGGTGACAGAGCAAGATTCTGTCTCAAAAACAAATAAATAAATAATTTTTTTAAAAATTTAAAAACTGTGAAAAAAATTCCTCAAAGTATTTTTGCACAGCCTACATGATCTGATTGTGGTATTAAGTTAAAAGACTATCCTGTGACAGTAAAGGTGATTAACTTAGAAGTCCATCTTTTACTGCTGCTCATCATATTTATGATGAGTGCTATTTGTTACATTTCCTTTCAGGATTATTTAGACATAGCTCCAATGCATTTGTGTTACTGCCTAGAATATTTTAAAGGAAATCTAAATAAAACTGTGAGGAATCTGGACGCAGAATTCTTTATTTTCAAAAACCCCTTTATAGCAAAGGTTGAGAGCTGATACCATTTTAAGCTACAG
This sequence comes from Avahi laniger, assembly GCA_963575035.1. Taxonomy (NCBI): domain Eukaryota; kingdom Metazoa; phylum Chordata; class Mammalia; order Primates; family Indriidae; genus Avahi; species Avahi laniger. The sequence continues at coordinate 23,702 of CAUYSK010078739.1, read as the reverse complement.
TCTTCCTTTATATTTAATATCAGAAAAAGCTGTGTCAAATGTTTTATGTAAACTATAGTGTAACTGTAGACTAACTCTTGCTAATATGCTAATTACAACATACTGTCATAGTGTTAACAGTAATATCTACTTCTCTAAGTCACAAAAATCAAAGATGATGCACAAAGCACATTTTTAAAAAAAAATTTTAATTGGGAATTAAATATAACTAAGATAAAAGTAGATTTCTAGCCTACGAGATCTCCCATATCTAGACCTTATCTAAGCACTTATTAATTGTTCTACACTATGTGGAACTATAAAAGTGTACTGTGATAACTCAAGATATTTCCATTTTATAAATTAACTCAAATGGTATAAAACTTATTAAAAAACAAAACCACCATCAACCATGTCTTTTCTAATTGAGATGTGTGAAATACCAGAACTGGCAAGATCATAATGTCATAGAGAAAAGTAATAGAGTTTTAAAGTCTTTCGTTTTTCACAGCTTTCTTTTTTAAGATTTGAGAAAGTCATTATGTCAAACCTAAAATTTCAGCTAAAACATTAATTTTTAGCTGTAATAAAAATACTATAAATGGACATTTATGGATACTGAAAACTTGGGGAATAATAAACAAAGCAGAAGTCATGGTTACCATATTTACACATACTCTTTGTTGTGTTTCAGTGCCACATGATCTGATTCAAAGTAATAAACATCAGGATCATCATCTTCCTCTTCTGTAATGTGCTGATTGGCACTCTCTTTGGCAGATGGCAAATGTCCACTATTGAGTCTTGCCTCTGAGGGTGGCATACTCAGTCCTTCACTTCCGTAATTTTGAGAGTCATAGAGTATCCCTTTTTCATTTTGGGAAATTTCATCAGGATTTGTAGGAGATTGACTTACGTTATCATTAACAGTTGCATTTGTTTCATTGGGACTAAGATTATTCTTCTCAAATTGTCCATTTTCTCTGCAAGGAGAACTGTTTTTAGTGGGACTGCCTCTGGTAGGGGCAGCCCTTCGTGGTGAGGTTCTCAGGGCATAACGATGTTCTTGAGGTTCCAATAAAGACATCATTTGAGTTGAAACACAGTCTAAAACTGAAGATGGTTCTTGTTCTCCAGAGACTGGCATATTCTCAAGACTTGTGTCCAGGTCGTTATTGGTGCTTTCATTACACTGCTCTTTTGAGGCATTGCTATCTCCCACCACATCTACTTCCTCCTCAGAATCCCTTAAAGATGACTGAATTTCAGAATGGGGGCCTATAGCTGGCTCAGTAGTCAGCTGATTAACATGTTCCACTGGCAGGCAGGCAGTTACTACTTTGTGGTCCTCCAACTTGACCTGCACTTCTGAATTTGTGCAAGGCACGTTATGGTCTACATAACTGTCCTCCTTCCTACTATCAAAGAACATTGAGGTTTGGGTATCCAAATCCCCATTTTCAGCTACTGATTTTTCCTGCAACACATAGGAACCAGTGCTATTTTGTTTAGTGTTCCCATCAGGCTGACATTCATCACAGTTTGTAACAGCTGAATCACTGTCATCAACACCATTGACAGCCAAATAGCCTGTGATTTCTTCAACTACTGCAGAATTAAGTGGCCCTTCCTCACTGACATTCACCTTTTTAATTTCCCTTTTCTCACAATCATCCAGTATAAGACATCGACAAGCTCGTTTAGTCCCTTGAAAATCTGCATCATTGTCCACTACTGTATTCCTCTGTTCTACTGATTCCTTGTCTGCTTTTATAGGTGAATCTTCTTCTGAACTGTTTGGTGCTTCAGATCTAAGACAACGCTTAATTCTTTTTAAAACTGGTGAAACAGGTTCTGTTTGCCTTCTCTCACAATTTTCTACAGCCTGCCTTTCTATGTTATCCTTTTCAGAAGAAGAAAGTCCTCTTTTCCTAGGGCTTACCCATGATTCTCGGGTACTCTGCTGTTTTAAATCAGTGGTTCTTCCATTATTATTTCCTTTCTGGATTTGCACAGGCTCTGGTCTCTTCTTTGGTGATCTTGATCGTACTTGAGAATGAGAAGAGATTTCTTCAGGGTGAGCAATGCTACGATTCCTTAAAGTTCTACCACAAAAAGATTCATCCAAGCCGTTTAAACCCACTGTTGATCTTGTAACACGAGTAGATCGGGAAGCAGCCATACTATGGCAAGTCCCTACAATACGGTCATCATGATCCACTCATTGGGAAACCTTCAAAATGTAAACAAAATAATGAGAAAAAGGTAATAGTTAATATACCTAGAACAAAAGCATGAAACTATAACTTTTTAATCCAAGCATAGCCAATATTAATAAATTACATGATAAAAATTATTTTATTAACACTTCCTATAATGCTATTAATGCCAGCTAACAATTTTATGGCACTTCATATATTCCATGACTCTTTCTATATGCTTTCTATATATTAACTCACTTAAGTCTCTCAACAATTCAGATAGATGCTACTATTATCCCTACTTTACAAATGAAGAAGGCAAGGACAGTTTGAGTAATCTGTCCAATGTCACAATGCCAGTAAGTGGTACGACAGGGCTCTAGAGACCAAGCTCTTTACCCGCCTCTCTTGTATCTGCCTCTCAAATAGGCACAAAGTACCCAGAAAAAATCTATCTTAAACATGCAATTTCATCTTGGTTATTAAAACAATACTCTTAAATTTATATTGCAGCTATCTTATAAAAACTATTTTCATCATTTCTCATATTTTCTCAAAACGTTCCTGGGAGATAGACAGGCAAGCTCTCTTCTTTTTCATTCCCTCTTACAAAATGAGTTTCAGGTCAAATCCCTTGATAACAAACAATTTGGCATCCAAAAAATTCTGGTTGTAGTAGAATTTTTTGTAACGAAATTGACAGACAGAAATCACAATTCTAGTTTGCACTGGCTAAGAACAAAACAAAGCAATGCCAAGCCTTCCAATTCTCTAAAAATAAAGCCAGAAATTAGCAAGTGAAAGGAAGTATTCTAAAGAAGATAGAAGAAAATGGAAAAAAAGCCTCTGAAGCAAACATGTACACTTAAGAAATCAAGAGTACACATATAATCCCACTCTTTCCTTCTCTGAACTCCTTTGTATGCCAGTTTTGATGCATGACTTGGGAGATGAACAGGTTTTCTGGTGTGGATGCTTGGTGTTTGTAAGACAGAAACATGAGGGATATTGAAAAATGCCCAGATTAATCCATTTGGATAGACACTAAGCGATTTAGTGATGTTTTCCAAAGGTTCTCTCTCCCACGAAGCAGAATAAAGGAGTTGTAAACATGTCAAGTCTCTATTTCCCTGCTCCTCCTCTATTCAGCTTTCACAAGATACTCTGCCACTGCCTAGCTTTGAACAGAGGACAGGATGGTTGTTAGAGAAAGAGGTCAGTGATGGCTGTAGAGCAAAGTTTCAAAATCCCCTCCTCTTGCCTTTGTTCATCCTTCCAACAGCCTCCCTCCTCTCATATAACCCTCCAAATGCCATTCTATACCCTGTCTCTGAAAATCAAATACAATCTCTCCTTTCCTCATGTATATCCTTTGCCTCAACTGAGTATCTAATAATGGAAAGGTTAGAAGAAGTACAGAAGACAAGGCAAAATGCTACCACATACAAAAAAGGAACATTAAAGGAAATTGTCACCCTTTGTCTGAAGAAAATGAATTAAGAAAGTGACCTGTAAAATATTTAAGTTGGCTGAATCTGGTTTTGTTTCTAAGTACGGTAAACTTTTAAATTTTTAATTAACAACTTTTAAAAATCTTACAAAATTCTCAAAATCAGCCCTGGAATTAAAACATAATTATTTGTTCAAGAGAATTTCATAGTAATAAAGTGAAAAATAAGTACGCAACAGCAATCAGAACTTAGAAATACATTTCTTACAGTAAACTTTTACTTGTTTTGGGATTCATTAAACGGATCTCTGACATGTAATTGTTCTTTGCTAATATCCTGTCATCAAGATTACAGTCTTTCTGTATTTATCCACAGGTAACAAATACTGGATGTCCCATAAATTTCCACTTTTAGTTACAAAAAACTTAAATTTCAAATGATGTTTTAAAAGAACACAAACTGAAAAATATTAAAAGCAATGTATTTGTTTCATGTACCCAAATCTGTAGCTCTCAAATTTGAAGATTCCTGACTTTTAAATATTAAATACATATGCCGATACGCACACAAAAATGTAACAATAAGTTAATTTTATAAATTACTTACAAAATGTAACACAAGTATCTTAATGCTAATTTAATTATGTTCATAATTTATGGTTCAAAATGAATACTAGCAATAGTAGTATTTTATAAACACACACACAAAAAAATCTGTTAATCTTTACTTTTTAAAATGCAATGGTAATTAAGGGCATCTAAATCTCTTAAATGATTCTAATAACAGGGCTTCCTAGACCTTTGCTTTCCAGACAAATCCAAATGACAATCTGTCTTGCAGTACAAACTTCTCAAAAGAGACTACTTTGGATGAAATAAATCTATTATTAGTAGCAGCCAGAACCTCTAATAGAATATATATAAAAATCAATATAAAAATACCACCTAAGGAGGGCCTATCTTATTTCTTCATCATTCTAGTGATTAAAATACTAAAACATTAATATGAAAGATTAAATATCAAAACACTGATTAATATAGTTTAATAAAGATTAAACTTCTGTTTCTTTTACTCCCTAAAAATGTTTTTATTTCATTCAACTACCATGAAGGCCAAGTTTTAGGATTTTCAAGTCCTGTACTACTGATCTGTATTTAAAGAGAACCTGTTTTATACCAAGGATCCTTTTAGTGCCTCAAACTCTTGCAACGCAATCATGGGCATCTCCTGGAAGCTTGTTAGAAATGAAGAATACATCAGGCCCTGCCTCAGGCGTACCTACCACTGAGTCAGATTCCCGGATGATTCATATGTACTGCCTTAGATCACTGCACTCAGACAGAATTCTAATAAAATAATAGTCATCAAATTTCAAACTAAATGAGACCTATTTATATTCCCTTTAATTCCTTACTGGATTCTAACAATTAAAAATTTATAACGAAGGCCATGATCCCTCTGGCTAAGGAAGCACCAAACAGAGGACTATAAAAATCTCTTGCCTGAAATTAACATGTTACATACACTTGCGGTAATAAACTGGTTTTAAAAAGTTTGTTTTTATTTTTGTTTCTGAAAGAGTCTTGCTCTGTTGCCCTGCCTAGAGTGCTGTGGCCTAGCTCACAGCAACCTCAAACTCCTGGGTTCAAGCGATCCTCCTGCCTCAGCCTCCCAGGTAGCTGGGACTATAGGCATATGTCACCATGCCCAGCTAATTTTTTCTATTTTTAGTAGAGATAGGGTCTTGCTGTTGCTCAAGCTGGTCTCAGAACTCCTGATCTCAAGAAATCCTCCCATCTCAGCTTCCAGAGTGCTAGGATTATAAGCCTGAGCCACTGTGCCTAACCTAAACTGGTTAAAATTAAGATTAGAGTTAAATAAAATTTTACCAGTCTTCCCTTTGATGATCTTTCCTTCTAATCTTTTTCTTCGTATTTTTTTCATTTTGGATAGGCATACCTAAAGGCACATACTTTCTATAGTTAGCTAATAAACTAAGCATGAAATTCAACTAACAAAAAGGGACTAATGGCTAGGCCTGGTGGCTCATACCTGTCATCCTAGCACTCTGGGAGGCCAATGCAGGAGGATTGCTTGAGCTCAGGAGTTTGAGACCAACCTGAGCAAGAGCAAGACCTCATCTCCGCTAAAAATAGAAAAATTAGCCATATGTCATGGCATGCACCTGCAGCCCCAGCTACTCGGGAGGCTGAGGGAGGAGGATCAATTCAGCCCAGGAGTTTGAGGTGCAACGAGCTATGATGACATCACTGCACTCTACTGTGCACTCTACCGGGGTGACAGAGCAAGACTCTGTCTCCAATAAAAAGCGGGGGGGGGGGTGTTATTAAAAAGGTCTAGATTAGCCAGGTATAGAAGCGTGCACTACTCAAGAGGCTGAGGCTAAAGGATCACTTGAGCCCAGGAGTTCTAGAATAGCCTGGGCAACACAGAGAAGACTCCGTCTCTTAAACAAACAAAAAAAAGTCTAGATTATCTCAACCAAGTTTCAACATTGTTTTGCCATGCTTAGCCAAGTATTATAGACTAAAGGAGTCGTTTTCCTCATTTTAGCTAAATAATACAAAGTTACTAAAGAAACCAATTAAGAGGTTTGGAGCACAAAATTATATTCCTGTCAAATATTAAGTTGCTAAGAGAATAGAAGTGAATTCATTTACAAACTATCTCAGAAAATACCCTTGCTGGTTAACTAAATAGGGGGTACACTGATAACCCTAGCCAGTGCCCATTTGGAAACAGAAATTCAATCACTCTAGTTTTAGAATTAGTTAATATATTCATATGGACAAAACCCAATCTAATGAATAGACTGAAAGTTTTCCTATACGCTATCCACCAACTAATGAGTACTGGGACTTTCTAGAATACAGAAGGAAGAGAAGTGATCAACCACTGAAAGTAACCAGACTCCCTTCCTCTCTTCTCCACCCTCATAAATTTTCATCCTACTGGAGGGTATATCTGAGATAGGCCAGTCAACCAAATTTCAGCCTCTGCATTCATAGTAAGCCCCAAATCCTACCCATAATTCCACATATCCTACCCACTTATTTGCTGTTAAACTACCCTCCCCTAAATTTGAACCTACTGTTACTCAAATCTAACTACAGGATTATGAAACATTCTCTAAAACACAATCCACTATGTTTCAAATGATAAATTTCTAGCCCCTGTGATCATATCTGTAGAACTGTATCAATAACAACTAAAAGGAATAATGATTAAACAAAAAAAGCTCACCTAGTGATACACTACTCCAGCTACTTACTTAAGAGAAAGAAATCTCAAAAAGATATTTCAAAGACCCTGGCTATAAGCTTTGCTCCTATTATCATCACCAAAGTGGTATATTTTATTTTACTTGAGAGGGTGGCAATCCTCCATCAACACCAATGTTCTAGTCGATATTGATTATATTTGGTTTTACTAAGTGACAATTTTTAGGACACTAGTCATGATACCGGTATATAGTCAAACAGACAAACCAAAGTAAAAGGAGAAAGAGAATAAAAGCAACTGAGAAGTGTGACCAATACAATTATTTTCCTAGTTGTCTAGAACATAAACATGAAGTGTTTAATAATGTTCAGGCTATGCATATCATATACTTCTTTTAAGACAAATTACTTCAGCTGTGCAATTATTACCATGTCTATAAGGTTAAAAGTAGAGGGGTAAAATCTGGGGACCACCCATGCAATTCAACTTCAGGTTCTTAATATTCACCTCTTTTAAGTCTGGGAACTCTATTATGTACTATCTTGTATAAAGGGGTTTCTTCTTTCTTTCCCATTAAGAGAAGCGTATATATGACAGATGATTGATAGAAGAAGTGAACGAATATACACTTAAACAATTGGGAGCAAAGAGAAGTCAAGGCATTTCATAATGCCCTTTGAATCCAAAATACCTAAGGTATCAAAGATAGATTTAATGACCTAAAGATTCCAACATACTCAATCACTTCATTTACCCTCTTTTGGGAAAAAAGTGGGAAAATAGTTCATCCCTAACCCATACCCTATAGTTCTACATGCCTATAAATAGCTGGCCAGACTATACAATTTTCCACAGAGGATGAAGTATAGAAAAATAGCAACCCCCTCCCACCAGAAAAAAAAAATCAAACTACAGTTATCTTCACTATTGCAAAACTAAATAACTTACCTGTACAACCAAAGATCTATCATTGTGGTAATATTATCTCTTTTCCTTATATCCTGAAGGAGTTGGAGCTATGATCTAGAATAGAGCTTAAGCATCAGGGTTTCAGACTCTCAGCTTCAGCCATGGAGAATACTAGAATCTCCTAAATTCCTTTCTTTAAAATAAAATAATAAAAAAAAAAGAATTAAAGAAGAAAATTAACTTATGCTAATAGATTTACTCCCTCTATAATAAAAGGAAATAGCAGGGAATAGAATCTGTTCATAGTGATATCTTCGGTGCTTCTTGGTAAGTCTATAGCCTCAGCGATATTAAGAAGTTGGAATAGGATTTAGAAATCAACAAAAACAAACCAAAAAGAGCTTGAAATAAACCAAATCCTTGCAACTACTCAGTATTAGGTTTGAGTCAAAATATGACTCAGCTCTTTTCTATAGTCTGCTCTAAGGCAATATTTTTTTGCTGTGACCTAAAGATTGCCTTGGTAAGATTTTTCATAACAGTATTTATAATCTCTTATCCTAGAAGACTTTCCAAATTTTGGACTTCAAGTATGCAAAACTGAACCACAAAAATCATTTAGGTTATGTATACCAAAGAATCAACCAAGCCTTCTATACCTGCAGAATAACCTTGATGCTTTATTAAAGTAGTAAAAGATTCAAAGGAAAAAGGAAATTTCTATTATTTTTGACATATGTATTTTCAACAAGGACAAAAACAGTAAGAATTTTCTTGTTTTAGCACCTAGTTAGCCAGATATTTTAATTAATCTAATTATATTTCATTTCTTGGAAAAGTCTGGTTAATTAAATTTTTACTCTATAATAATGTGTTATGATATCCTCTTCAGAGAACATACAATCTGGCTAAATGGGTTATTATGAATGCCCATCTGGAAACAAGGAAGAATACCAGGAAAAAGACCAGCACATGTTTATGACGGAAATTGTCACTTTATTACAGCATTAAAGTAGATATGCTAAAAGTGACACTATTTTGGTGAAGTGTTACAATTTAAAGACTGATTACAAAATCTTGTAAACTGAAGTTATTGTGTAGTAAAAATAGCTTACTGTTTTAGTTAGAAGGGGAATAGGGTTAGTATCTGTAGATGCAACCTCTCCCAAATATGCCTTATAAATTCTTTTAAAAGCACAAGGTAGGAAAATTACCTAAATATAGCCATTTAATACTACAGTACATTAAAAAATGTTCTCAGTTAACATGGGAAGAGGAAGCACAGTAAAAACATGATCCTACATGAAGTAACCCCTGACTTGAAAATTCACTCTTCTTATAACAAAAACGCCAACTGACAACTCATTTGTACCCAACCCTGAAGCCTTTCACAAACACGGTAAAATATTATATTTTATAGTACGAGAAGGTGGTGGCAATCATCAGAAGGAAATAGGATCTACGATATAAAATGTGTCTCTGAGCATACACGGGTGTGCCCATTCTAACATTCTATCAAATTCTAGTCAGCCACATTACTACTCTACCCCTATAGGGTTCCTATAGGGTATAGATGATGATGCTATAGTGAACCCTATAGGAACATCATCTACTATGATATTTATCAGGCAAGGACATCTGCAACTATTGCTTTCACAGTAGAACTGATACTTACAGCTGAGTTCTACTGGCATTAAGAGAGACAGGATCCTGCAGACATGTTTCTTAAAAGCCTGATACACTGAAAAAGAAACTTAAGTCAATTACTACTAACTAAACCCCACGTGGCCTTAATTAAGATCACATTTTTTTCTTACCTTTTTAAAAGTGTTTCGCCTAGTATTTGATTCCCAATCGTCTGTATTTATCTGTCATCACTGTTAATGTCCATGTTACATTGAGACTTCAGGTATTAATTATTTATATGGTTGTACTAGCACAACTTGGTATCTGTGAAGGGAAACCACAATATAGTCACTATGGATGTGTTACTGTTTATAGATCCGTGGATAAAAGCAGTAATATTTCTGAACACTTACACAGCGCACTTCATTTCCTAATAAATTTCACAAACTATTTCTTATGTTTAATTGTGAAATACATGTTACCCTCAACAAACTAAGATAATTTGGTAACACAAATTCTTCTTAGAGAGTACTCACAAGTTTTCTAAATTTAATTCTAAATTAAAATTCTTAAAAAGTTGAGAGTTCCTCAGATTCCTTTTCTTACTACCAATATAGATATATCTTATTTCCCAGAAGTCTGTAATTGCTCGACATTAACAGAAAAGTACTTTTTTTGTGTTTTATGATATATTAAGGAATCAATCTATAATGCTTAAGAATGAAGCATAAAAAGATCATGACTTTAAATGTGACTTTAAAATATTTGATTTTTTTTTTTTTTTTTGAGACAGAGTCTCTCTCTGTTGCCCTGGCTAGAGTGCCGTGGTGTCAGCCTAGCTCACAGCAACCTCAAACTTCTGGGCTCAAGCGATCCTACTGCCTCAGCCTTCCGAGTAGCTGAGACTACAGGCATGTGTCACCATGCCCAGCTAATTTTTTCTATATATTTTTAGTTTTCCAGATAATTTCTTTCCATTTTTTTTTTTTTTTTAGTAGAGACGGGGTCTCGCTCTTGCTCAGGCTGGTCTCGAACTCCTGAGCTCAAACAATCCACCCACCTCGGCCTCCCAGAGTGCTAGGATTACAGGCGTGAGCCACCGTGCCCGGCCTATTTGATATATTTTAAAGTAATCTTTTCATCTTCGATTCTCCCTCTATAAACTAATTATCCCTCTGTTAAAGGTATTTTGGAAGTAAATAGAAAATAAACATGATTTAAAAGAAATCAATGTTGCTGCACAAACATTCTTTAAACGCAAGCTTCTTAAAAACAAATTTGGTTGCTGATTACAAGTATGAAAAAAAACACATCCATGTGTTTACAATGATGACAAAAAGCATTACATAAAACTTTAAGTCATTTGAGGCCAGGTGCAGTGGCTCACGCCTGTAATCCTAGCACTCTGGAGGCGGGCAGATCATTTGAGCTCAGGAGATCGAGACCAGCCTGAGCAAGAGCAAGACCCCATCTCTACTAAAAAAAATTTAGAAAGAAATTAGCTGGACAACTAAAATATATATATAGGAAAAATTAGCCGGGCATGGTGACACATGCCTGTAGTCCAAGCTACTGGGGAGGCTGAGGCAGAAGGATCCCTTGAGCCCAGGAGTTTGAGGTCGCTGTGAGCTAGGTTCTAGCCCCGGCAACAGAGTGAGACTCTGTCTTAAAAAAAAAACTTTAAGTCATTTAGTCATTTTAACCAGTTTATCAGTGAAAAAAATAAGCTACGAAAAAATGTTCATACGTACAAAAAGAAGCCTATGTATGGTATTCTAAAATGATTCACCATGATGTGTTACTCCAAATTCTACACAATAAAAAGAAGGTAAAAATCTTGGAAAATACAGATAACCTAATCCTACCAGTTTGGTGGATAAAATGTGTTATGGGAGTTGTCAATCTTTCAGGTATTCTCAGTGAAAAGTTTCATTAACAATACAGAGTTATTGAGAAACACCAATATCTATCATCAAACACAGTTCTCTATTTATTTGTTCTGAACCATTAAAAAATATCTTAATTAGCACCATAAAAAATTTAACAAAATATGAGACCAAAAACTGTAAAAGCACTAAAAGAAAACGTAGGGAAAACTCTTCTGGACACTGATCTCGGCAAAGAATTCAAGACTAAGACCTCAAAAGCACAGGCAACAAAAATAAAAATAGACAAACGGGACTTAATTAAACTAAAAAGCTTCAGTACAGCAAAAGAAATAATCAAAATAGTGAAAAGACAACATGCAAAATGGAAAAAAATATTTGCAAGCTATACATCTGACAGGGAAACTAATATTCAGAATTTACAAGGAACTCAAACAACAACAAAAAACAATAAAAAGTGGGCGAAGGGCACAAACAGATGTTTTTCAAAAGGCAAACAAATGGCCAACAAATATATAAGAAAATGCTGCTCATCACCAATCATCAGAGAAATGCAAATTAAAACCACAGTGAGATATCATCTTATATCAATCAGAATGGCTATTATTAAAAAGACGAAAAATAACAGGTGTTGGCAAGGATGCAAATTGTCAACAGAAAAGAAGCCAAACTCTGTAAAATAACTGGAGGTTTATTCTGAGCCAAATTTGATGACCATGGCACAGACATGACCCAGAAGCCTTAAGCAAGTGGACTGGCTGTGGCTGGGTTAGTTTGGTTTTACACATTTCAGGGAGCAGGAATTACACGTAAAGTTGTAGGCGTACATTGAATTTGCCTGAAAAGATGGAACATCTCAAAGCAGGGGGCTTACAGGTTATAGGAGGGTTGAAATGAAGCTTTGTCCAAAGGCTTGAAATGTTTCAAGATAAATAAGCAAGTCTTAATCAGAGACAAGCCACTGGCCATATACCCAGACTCAAGTGATCTGCCATGTGGAGTGAGGACCTGCAGGTGTGGTTTAAACTTTGTTTTGCATAGCCTTAGGCCTGTTAAGGAGTTACACAGGATATCTCCAAGAAGGCAGGGGAAAATGATGCGGCATGTTTGACCTCCCTTCTCATGGCTAGCAACTAAGTTGGCTGTTGTCCAAGAGAGGGTCCATTCAGTCAGGTGGGGGTAGGGTCAAGATTTTATTTTAGCACACGAGAGAAAAGGGAACTTTTATATACTGTTGGTGGCAATGTAAATTAGTACAACCTCTATGGAACACAGTATGGAGATTTCTCAAAGAACTAAAAATAGAACTACCCTTTGATCCAGCAATCCCACTACTGGGTATCTACCCAAAAGGAAAGAAATCACATCATAAAGATATCTGCATTGGTATGTTTAGCACGGCATTGCTCACAATAGTGAAGATACGGAATCAACCTAAGTGTCCATCAACAGATGACTGGATAAAGAAAATGTGGTATATGAACACAGTCACAAAAAAGAATGAAATCATGTCTTCCGCAGCAACACAGATGGAACTGTAGGCCATTACCTTAAGTGAAACAACTCAGACACAGAAGGACAAATACCACAGGTTCTCACTTATAAGTGGGAGCTAAATTATGTTCACACATGGATGTAGAGTATGGAATCATAAGCAATGGAGATTTGGAAGGGTGGAGGGTGGGAGAAAGGTGGATGATGAGAAATTACTTAATGGACACATTATTTCAGTGATGAATACACTAAAAATTCTTGCTTCACCACAATGCAATATATCCACGTAACAACATTACACTTGTACCCTATAAATTTTTACAAATTAAAAAAAAAATTTAACACAGATCTAAGTATTCCTAAATTTAAAGGTTGTCACAACCTCTCTTGTAACAAGGAAATTAAATGAGCCAAAGCTCTTATAGCCCCTACATTGTATTCATTTCATTTGCTATACATTTCAAATTTAAGCATTCAGCAACAATGCTATATGCTTTCTGAAGCACATACTTTGAATTATGAAAAGTTACAATAATTTTTTTCATTTGAATTATTTAACTATAGCAACTCATTTCCAGAAATTTAAAAAACTTAGCTAATTTGTCTTTTTAAAAGCAGGCAAAATGGAAAACAAACTATTTAAGTCCTATTCCTAAAGCCTTTTTATTTATCCCTTGTACAAAGTTTTGCTTGTTTTCATGTACTAATAAAATTGTTAACTATTCAAACATTCCAAAAGCAAACCCCAAAACCAATCTTCACTGAAAATAATTACTTTTCCTACTACTTGCAATCTAACTCTGGTATTACTGCGTTTAACAGATTAAAGAACTTCAGATTCATAGCACACATATAATCACTTTAGAAGACTACCAAAAATTTCACTAGAAAATATTAGCAGTTTTAATGATATAGCAAAGTTATAAGACACACAATTTACTATAAAACTGTGAAGTTCAAGCTAAATGCAACCTTAATTATGAGACACTGCAAATTTTTTTTTAGTTTCATAAGAGCTTGGAAAAAATTCAGAAGAAAGGTTATACTATAGATTCACATTTAGTACCTGATTCTTCAGTTGTTACAAGTGAAAATACTAAATATGTGCACTATACAATGATTTTAAAAGAAAGAGATATTCAATGTCAGTTGTAAAAAGCATTAAGATAAAAAAAAAAAAAAGCATTAAGATAATGGTCAAAGACAGAAACACCCTTCCTAGACAATTAACCTTTCACAGTTACTTGCTATAAAGAGCTAAACCAAATTTTTATTTGGTACAAAGCATAACCAAAGAACACATTTTCCTGGCTCCCTAAATTGTTTAGAACCATGGGTTCAATGTCTTGGATGCCTTCTACAGTTTTAAAGACAAGCCTATTTCATAGTCAACAGAAAGACAGCAAGAAAAGTATCGGATTTGGTGGACAGAGATGGAAGCGTGATTCTCTGTCTTTAATAATTAACTCACGATGGGCAAGCCACTTTGCCTATCTGTGCTTTATTTCTTCATCTATAAAATTGGAAATATAATACCAGTCTAGTACCTCTCACGGTTATTCTGAAATTCAGAAAAGATCATGTCCAGGAAGTACTTCTGCATATTGGCTCTCAAACTTCAGTGTGTCTAAGAAACCGCTGGACCCAATTCAGATTCAGCAGGCCTGGACATGAATGCATCAATCTTCATATTTACTTAAGCACTTCATGTCACTCCAATGTAGGAGCTCCCCAGTGACCATACTCTGAAAAAAACCACTCTGTGTCACTATATATCGCCATATACATATCACTGATACATCACTATATAAATATATCACTCTGTATCTTCTAAAACTTCAGTGTTCATTAAGCATTAATCTAGGTACTCACTTAAAATGCAAATTTCTAAACCTCACCCAGAAATTCAGATTCAATAAACTTAGGATGGAGCACAGATTCTTCCTTTATCATTACATAGGTGATTCAGAGTAAACAAGCCCTGTATTTTTTCCTCTTAAATATTTTTCAAATTGTTCCCCACCTCTGTAGTATCATCATCCATGACCAACTTTAGGCTTTCATCATCTCTCATTTGATCTAACCTAAATGCCTTTTAATTAGTCCTTCTACTTACATCTCGTCCCGTAAAAATGCATGGTCTATCAAGTGAGATGTCACTCTACTATCTAAAACTCTTCCAAGAGACTTATGCTTCTAGCCGAGATAGATTAACAGGGATGAGATTTATGCTTCCATTTGAAACAAGTAAAAATCTGGACGAAATGTATGAAATATTTTTCAGACACTGGAAACCAGACAATGCAGGACAATGGCCAACGAAAGAGAAAAAAATAAATAAGATAAAGCCTATATTTGCCTCCAAGCTTACTACTTGGAGAGTTTCTAGATTGCAGAGTAGGGAAGGTGATCCCAGGCAAGCTCAGGGGTTTCCCTGAGTTAATATGAGGAAGAGAGGAGTCTCGGGAGGCCAAGGTAGCTACACTTTCCACAACAAAAGAAGAAACAATCAGAGAGGAAATAAGATCTCAGGTAGATCTTCAGAAGTACTTCTTAAATACTGATCTGTATCCAGGAGAAAGACACCCATCAGTGAGGGTATGTTGGAAAACGTAACAACGGAAGGTTTACTGGTATTTAGTTCCTAGTTTACAGGATTACTAATGGTGTGTATACTTCCACTATGGCTAATTTCAAGCTACTAACATAGTATCAGTGAATGAGAAGTTGGTAAGGAATATATGATAGTATATTATACATTATATTTCTACCATAAGGACACAATAGACGTAAATTACCATGAGTGCACAAAAATAATAATATATAATATAAATGAGTTTTGAACATTACCCTTGTTCTTAGTGTAATTGATTCAATTATAAGTTTGCATGATTTAATTCTATTAAGAATTAAACTAGCTCACAAACTTCCTGACACTTTAACAACTGCGTCGAAGGGCAGAAAACAGGGCCAAAAAGTTTGCATATCTACCAGCTATAGTGGAAAACCTTATATAATTCATTGTACATCAAGTACAGTGCTCAGTACACCACGACTTTCAGTAGTGGTACAAAGTGACCTCTAGAGTAAAGACCGTTCTGGTTCCACCTAATAAAGATATAAAGCAAGTCTCAAAAGAACAAAGTCATTTCCAAGGAGCTTAACTATTAATATATCCCAGAACAAAGCCCAAGAATATTTGTGGGAATACAAAAGCATCCAGCACCAAACAAGGTAAAACTGACAATGCCTGGAATCTAATCAAAAATTACCAAACATAAAAAGTGGGAAAATACCATTCATAATGAGAAAATTCAATCAATAGAAAAAAAAAACCTGTACATGACAAAGTTACTAGAGAAGAACATTAAATCAGTTATTATAACTCTTGTTCACATGTTCAAAAAGGTAGAAGGATAGATCAAGTATGTTAAGTAGAGATATGAGATTTTTTAAAAACTCAAATTGATTCTTCTGGTAAGAAAAACACAATGTTTCAGGTGAAAAATATGCTGGTTGGGATTAACAGCAGATTAGATACTGGAAAGAAAAGACCAATGAACCCAAAACCATAGCAAATAGAAACCATGCAAAATAAAACACAGAGAGAAACAAGACAGGAAACAATATATATAAATGAGTTGTGGAACATCACCGAGAAGCCTAACATATGAGTAATGGGAGTCTACAAATGACTGAGATGCAGAAAAAACATTTGAAGAAATAGGCCAAAATTTTCTAAATTAGATGGAAATTATAAATCCACAGATCAAAGAAATTCAGTAAACCCAAGCACAAGAAACATGAAGAAAACCACAGTAAGCCACGTCATAATCCCATTGCTTAAAATCAATAATAAAAAGAATACCTTAAAAGCAGATAGAGAAAAATACTCCAAAACAAAAACAAAACTAAGACTAATAGCAGACTTCTCCATGGAAACACAAACCAGAAGACATACCTTTAGGGTATTAAGAAAATAAAAAAAAAAAAAAAGAAAGAAAGAAAAGGAAAAAGTGTCAAGCAAAAATTCTATACCCAGAGAAAATATCTTTTAAAAAATAAGATGACATAAAGACAATTTCAAACTTAAAATGTTAAAAGAATACATCACCAACAGATGTATATTATAGGAAATGTTAAAGGAAGTTCTTCAGGAGAAGGAAAAGATACTAGATGAAAGTCTGGATCTAACGAAAGGAAAGTATCAGAAATGGTGAAAGTAAAGATAAACATAAAAGACATTCCTCTTAGTTTTTAAGTATCTTTTAAAACTAGGCCTGATGCAGTAGCTCATACCTGTAGTCCCAAGACTTTGGGAGGCAAAGGTAGAGAACTGTTTGTGGCCAGGAGTTCAAAACCAGCCTGGGCAACATAGTGAGACCCCACACTACAAGAAATAGAAAATTCAGCCAGGTGTGGTGGCACGCACCTGTAATCCCAGCTACTTGGGAAGAGTTGAGGAGTTTGAAGCTGCAATGAGCTATGATTGTGCCACTGCACTTCAGTTTGGGCTACAGAGACCCCATCTCTTTAAAAAAAAAAAAAACTAACAAAAAAGATACCAATATATTGTGCAGTGTATAACATACATGGGAGTAA
The DNA here is from genome assembly GCA_963575035.1 of Avahi laniger. Classification (NCBI taxonomy): domain Eukaryota; kingdom Metazoa; phylum Chordata; class Mammalia; order Primates; family Indriidae; genus Avahi; species Avahi laniger. The sequence continues at coordinate 6,311 of CAUYSK010078739.1, read as the reverse complement.
AATATAACAGTACAATAACCGGAGAGAGAAAATACAATGTTGTAAGATTCTTACACTATATATGAAGTGGTATAATATCATTTCAAAATATACTGTGATAAATTAAAGATGTATACTGTAAACCTTAAAGCAACCATTAAAAAGGGAAGGGGAAGGAAAAAGCTATAGGCAATAAGCTAATAAAAGAAACAAAATGTCATTAAAAAAATAATCCAAAGGAAAGCAGAAGAAGAAGGATAAAGGAACAAAGAGCATATGGGAGAAATAAAAAACCAATAGCAAGGTGATAGATTTAAACTTAAGTATGTCAATAAACACTTTAATGTAACTGCTTCAAATGTAAATAGTCTAAAACAGTTTAAAGCAGTTCAGTTATTTGGAAAAAGTTAACTGGGAAGAATAACAATAAGTAAATTTTAAAAGATTCAAGTCATATAAATTGTGACCACAATGGAATTAAATGAGAAATTATTATACAAAATGTAACTCAAAAACCCCCAAATATCGGACATAAATAACATGCTTCTAAATAACCCATAAATCAAAGAAAAAATCAAAAGGGAAACTAACATGACATATCAAAATCTGTAGGATGCAGTAAAAGCACTATTTACAGAGAAATCTAAAGCAGTAAACATTTATTAGGAAAAAGGAAGTCTCAATAACTTCAGTTTTTACCTTAAGAAATCAGAAAAAGAAAGGATAATATAACCCATTTAAAAAAATGAGCAGAAATCAATGAAATAGAAAGGAAAAAGGCAACAGACAAAAATCAATAAACCAAAAGCTATTTAAGTAAAAATCAGTAAAACCGATAAATCTCTAGCCAGACTTATCAGGAAAAAAATACAAATTATCAATTTTTTTTAAATGATAATGTAGATTTTTTTCAAGTAATTATTCAAACAAGGGTACCAAGACAATTCAATGGGGAAAGAATAATCTTTCCAACAAATGCTGCTAGGACAACTAGATATCCCTAATACAAAGGAATGATGCCTCACCCCTACCTCACACCATATACAAAAATTAACCCAAAATGAATCAAAGACCTAAATATAACAGCTAAAATGATAACATTCTTAAATGAAAACATAAGTGCAAATCTTTGTGATCTTGGATTAAACAACAGTTTCTTATATATGATGCTAAAAGCATATGTGATTCCACATAATTACCCATAGCAGTCAAATTCATACAGACAAAAAACAGAATGATGGCTGCCAGGGACTAGGGGAAAGGATAATGGGAGTTATTGCTTAATGGGTACAGAGTTTCAGTTCTACAAAATGAAGAAAGTTCTGGAGATGGGACAATGATGATGGTTACACAGCCATGTGAATGTACTTAATGCCACTAACCTGAACACTTAAAAAATAGCTAAAATGGTAAATTTTTTATGTTGTATGTATTCTGCCACAATTAAAAAATTGAAATTAAAAACGTATAAGCAACCAAAGAAAAATACAAATAAATGGGAATCATCAAAATCAAAACATTTAAGCCTCACAAAAATTTGACAGTGTGAAAAGACAACCCACAGAATGAAAGATAATATTTGCAAATTATCTGTCTATGAAAAACCCTTACAACTTAATAAGTAAAAGACAAGCATAATTTTAAAATGCGCAAAAAACCTGAACAGATATTTCTGCAAAGACAATATACAAATAGCTGATAAGCACATGAAAAATATTCAACATCATCAACCCTCAAGGAAATGCAAATCTAAACCACAGTAAGAAACCATTTTACACTCACTCGGGTGGCTACAATAAAAAAGATGGACAATAACAAGTGTTGGAAAGGATGCAGAGAAATTTGTACCCTCATACATTGCTGGTGGAAACATAAAATGATACACCTGCTTCAGAAAACAGCTTGGTAGTTCCCCAACGAGTTAAACACAGCATTACCATATGACCCAGGAATTCCATCCCTAGGTCTACACTCAAAAGAAAGGAAAATATATGTTCACACAAAAGCTTGTACACAAATGTTCATAGTAGCATTATTCACAATAGCCATAAAGTAAAAACAACCCCAAAATGTCCATCAACTGCTGAATAATAAGGTTTATCAAACAACGAAATACTATTATATTAAGCCATAAAAAGGAGGTGTTGATACATGCTATAACATGGATGAACCCTAAAAACATGCCACGTGAAAAAGGAAATGTACAGAATAGGCAAATCCATAGAGAAGAGACAAAAAGGGGATAAGCGATTACAGAGACTGTGGGAGGGAGGAGATACCAGAAAGTGAGTGCTATGGGTATGAGGTTTCTTTTTAGAATAATGAAAATTTCCACAATTAGGTACTGGTGGTGGTCACCCTACTTTGTGAATATACTAAAAATCACTGAACTGTACACTTTAAAAGGGTGAATTTTATGGTACGCGTCTATCTCAACTTTTTAAAGATAGGAGATTATAAATAACTTTCTGTCAATAAAACCAACAATTTAGATGAAATGGACAAATTCCTTGAAAAACCACAAACTCCCAAAACTTACCCAGGAAAAAACCTCTTAAATATTCTTAAAGAAATTTAAGTTATAGCTAAAAATTTACTAACAAATAAACTCCAGGCCAAGGACTACATTCCTCATAAACATAGATGCAAAATTCTAAACAAATTTTAACAAACCAAATCCAATATACAAAAGGATAATAATACACCATGACTAAATGGTGTTTATCCCCAAAATGTAAGATTGGTTTACATGTACATAAAATTGGTTCAATGCAATTCACCCTGTATTAACAGACTGAAAACAAAACGAAACCCATAAGATCATCTATACAAATACAGAAAAGGCATTCTGACAATCCAACATCCATCTATGGTGAGACAATACAGATCAGTGGTTTACCATTGGATGTGAAAGAGGGTAGTAGGAGTTTGGAAAAATTAGAAAATGGTCTGAAGAAACTTTGGGGAGATGAATATGTTCATAATCTTGATTGTAGTGATGGATGCACAGTGTACATATATATCAAAATTTAACAAATTGCATACTTTAAATATTTACAGCCAATTATTCCTCAATAATGCTATTCCAAAATAAAACCAAGAGACAAAGCAGTTTCAAGGACACATAAAATCTAAGCATCTTAATGAGAGTGCAAATTGTACCTGGCTTTTCCATCGCTACCTAATTCTATTCTAAATCCTCCCTAGTAGCTAACCAGATCTAAATTGCGATCTCCTATCACAGAGGTTTTCAACCACGGCTAAGTATCAGAATCATCTATTACATTTAAGAAAAAAAGATAACAGGAGTTTCTGATTCCATAGGTCTAGAATTCAGTCCAGCTGTAGTTTTTTGTAATTTTTAAAATTTTATATTTATAAATGTTTAACTTTTCCACTGAAGTATAATTATACATAAAGAGAGCTACACGAATCATGAATGTATAGTTTGATGAACTATTTATCACAAAATGTAGAGGTATATATTCTTTAAGAATTCCAAGGATGATATGATGAGCAGCCAAGGATTAGCTCTGTCTCAGGCATCTTTACCTTCCTTCCTTTGCTCACCTCACATTTATCTTGCCCTTCATGTCACAGACCAGATGCAACTACCTTCTCAGGGAACCCTGTGCACAGCTCTTATCATACTAGTGAGCATTTGTGGTGGTTTTTAAAACTATTTTTTAAGACAAGAATCCTTAATGAAATTATATCCTGGAAAAAAAAAAGGAAAGTGAAGCTACTCAAGTTAAAAGCAAGGGTAAAGTAAACTGCAAGACAGTAAGCTTGGCCACCCTCACTTAAAGCATCCCCCTAGGAGTTTGAAGATAACTATTTACTATACTCATCATCTATTCACTTGTCTGTTTCACTCACCAAACCTGTTTTATAGCAAGACCTATCTTATGTTTCATTTCCCTTATGCCCAGAAAACATTACTATTGGGACATTATTCAAACTAAGAGGAAACATTAAGGATAAATCAGTAAGGTGTGAAAAAAAAAAAACGAAGCAAGGGGAACAGTATCTGTAGAGGCCCTAAAATAGAAAATAGCTTGGCTTGTCAGAGGAACTGAAATGAAGCCAATGAGGCTGAAACTAGTGGGGAAGGGGGAAAGCATCATGAAATAAGCTTTCAAGTAGACAGGTGCGAGACCATGAAAGGCCTTGTAGGTTATGGTAAGAATTGTGATCTGTATTTGTTTTATGTTTCTATTTACTTTCTTAAAATTTTATTTGGGCCGGGCGCGGTGGCTCACGCCTGTAATCCTAGCTCTCTGGGAGGCCCAGGCGGGCGGATTGTTTGAGCTCAGGAGTTCGAAACCAGCCTGAGCAAGAGAGAGACCCCGTCTCTACTAAAACTGGAAAGAAATTAATTGGACAACTAAAAACATATAGAAAAAATTAGCCGGGCATGGTGGCACATGCCTGTGGTACCAGCTATTCGGGAGGCTGAGGCAGAAGGATCACTTGAGCCCAGGAGTTTGAGGTTGCTGTGAGCTAGGATGATGCCACGGCACTCACTCTAGCCAGGGCAACAGAGTGAGACTGTCTCAAAAAAAAAAAAAAAAAAAAAAATTTTTTATTTGGATTATTTATTCCATTGAAGAATTTTAAAGAGAGGAAGGACACAATCTGATATACATTTTTAAAAGATCATTCTGGCTGCTGTGTGACTATGAACTCAGAGCATAATGGGAAAGGAACAAGAGTACAATAAATATGACCCAGAGGAACAAAAGAATAAAAAGTTGAGGCAGGAAAGAGACACTGATCCAATTTTGTCAATGATTTCCATTCAATAAACAAATCAGATACAAATTATGTCAGGTGAGAACTGCTACAAAAATAAAGCTGGTAAGACAATGAAGAATGATGAGTGTTCAGGGAGGAACTCTCTAATGATCTAACAATTAAAGAGCAATTCATGTGGGCCTGGTAGACTACAAGAAGGACTTTGGATTTTATATTGAGCAAAATGAGAGCAACTGGAGAATACTGATCAAGGGAATAATATGATTTGACACTTTCTTTAGGCCTGGCAGTGGCTCACGCCTGGAATCCTAGCACTGTGGGAGGCAGAGGTGGGAGGATGCTTGATGCGAGATCAGCCTGAGCAAGAGTGAGACCTCATCTCTACTAAAAATAGAAAATTTAGCCAGGCGTCATGGTGCACGCCTGCAGTTCCAGCTACTTTGGAGGCTGAAGGCAAGAGGATCGCTTAAACCCAGGAGTCGGAGGTTGCTGTGAGCTAGGCTGATGCCATGGCACTCTACTCAGGGCAACAGAGTGAGACTCTGTCTCAAAACAAACAAAAAAAAGATAAAAAAAAAAAAAACCCACAAAGATTTGACATTTTAAAAGGATCATTCAGACTGCTATGTGAAGAACAGACTGCAGACAGCAAAAGAGAAGAAAAGTGGAACATGGTTTAGGAGGCTATTATTACTATAGAAGAAATAATGGTGTAGGACCAGTGGAAGTGGTAAGAAATTATCCACTTCAATTTAGATGTTGAAGGCAGGCCCAACAGAACTTGCTAATACGCTGTATGTGAGGCTTTTAGAGAGAGTAAATCAAAGATTCTTAAACCAATCTTCCTCTGCCTAGGCAGTATTCCTCAAGGTTCTGTCCTAGTCCTCCTCCTGTTCCTGCTGTCTTTAGTCATTGTACAATCATTTCACTATGCTGAAGGATTCTAAATCTAAATGTCAGCTTCTACATTTCCCTTCTGAGCTTCAGTTCCATATATCCAACTACCTGCTGGACTCAATAAGAACCTCAAATTCTACTTGTTCAAACTGAATTCACCATCTTCCCTTTAGCCCCCAAAACTAGTTCTTCCTCCAGAATTATGTATATAAATGGATAATGGCACAAAATATCCTGGGACTAGAGACATGCACCAACGTACCAGTCTTGCTATGTTGCCCAGGCTAGTCTCAAACTCCTGGCCTCAAGCAATCCTCCCGCCTCAGCCTCCCAAAGTGCTGGGATGACAAGCGTAAGCCACCGCGTCCAGCCTCTAACATAATTTTTTTTTTTTTTTGAGACAGAGTCTCACTTTGTTGCCCTGGCTAGAGTGAGTGCTGTGACGTCAGCCTAGCTCACAGCAACCTCAAACTCCTGGGCTCAAGCGATCCTACTGCCTCAGCCTCACAAGTAGCTGGGACTACAGGAATGCGCCACCATGCCCAGCTAATTTTTTCTATATATTTTTAGCTGTCCAATTAATTTCTTTCTATTTTTGGTAGAGACGGGTCTCGCTCTTGCTCAGGCTGGTCTCGAACTCCTGAGCTCAAACAATCCGCCCACCTCGGCCTCCCAGA